>BLXL01011194.1:0-11961 GCA_023170135.1 Acarapis woodi | reverse complement strand
TTATTAAATTTATTCCACTCGGCTTACAAAATGTATTTTTGGAAAATTTCGCCCAAATAGATTTAAAGTACTAGGAAAATTGGAAAAATTTTAAAAATAATTTGTGTACATTTAATACATTATAAACAACTTAATATATTTTTTTTGTTTTAAGTGTCCTTTCACTTATCGTATGTATGTATTTTCCTTTAACTTAAAAAAATTTTTTATTTTTTAGTATTGTTCATTTTTAATTTCTGTTTTCCGATTTCAGTAGATTTCAAAAAGAAAATTTTATTAAATGAAATGCAAGATTCTTCAGAGAAATATTTGCTACTTCAAAACATGTAGTTTAAAAAAAAAAGATAATGAAGCTAATTGTAAATAAATGAATATATAACAATGATAATAATTAAAATCAAAAATCTTTCCTTGCGAAATTTTTAGCTTAATTCTCTAATTTATTTTAATTCTTAAATATTTTTTACAAATAATTGCTACTTAGAAGAAAAAATCGATCTAAAATTTAAAAAAAAATTTCTTTTTTATAAAAAACAACTTCGTTTATTTTCTTCAAATTCAATTAAATAAAAATAAATAAAAATTAATCAAAACATGGAAAAATTCGCAAGTCGACTAGTTAAATCATTAGCTCAATGAGTCTCAAAATTATTTCATTCTTAAAAAAATTTTCCCTTTTTAAAAGCACTTTTTTTGTCTAAAGACCAGCTGAGGTACCAAGTGTTGTTCGACATGGTCATCAAAAGAATTATTTCTTATGTCATATTTTTTAGCTAATTTTAACAAATTTGAGCTAACATGTTTTGCACGATAAATCATTTTCTGATATGCTACTAATTACATAACTATTTATATATAAAGCAATTAAACTCAGAGACAGCAAATATCAGAATATTCGTGCTTTTACATTAAATGGGGGCTATTTACGGAGAATTAACATTAACATGCATAAATAAAATGATGGATTTTTTATAATATTTGGGATGAAATTAAATTTTACGATTTAATCACACGTTTTTCACAAAATAGTTTTTAAGAAAAGAACAATTAATAAATAAATATTGCTTTTTTTCAACTATATATGTATCGTATCAAAAATTTGATTGTTATTTTTATAAAATACAAACATATTGAATTTTTAGGTTCAAATAAGAAATCAAAGAGTTGTGAACTTGAAATTTTGTTTTCTATAATGGAAAAAAAAAATTAAGACTTTGATTAGATTTGTTAAATTTTCACAGACAACAGGTTTGATGTCTTATCAATTATGGTGGAAAAATTTTTATACAATATATAAATAATTTACCTCATTTGATAAAATTATTGATTAAATAGGAAATAAAAATTTTTATTATGATTTGATGACTTGATCATCTTGGTGAAAATTTTGATTTGTAAGCTTGTTCTTTAGTTTCAAAATTAATATGAACTTATGAATTATTTTTTTACTAATCCATTTATTTATTAATTTAGAGTGCAAGTTTCTAAAATTTTTTCTTACTTTCAATATCGTTATTTCATTTTTAGTTATTTTCGTAATTTTTTAATTTTTAGATGAAATTGTTACTCAGAAAAGGGAAAATTGTTTTCATTTCTTAGATTTTTTATAATTTATTTGTCATTTATTTCTTCTAAATTTTCCATATTTTTTTACTTTTGATATAAAAGATCAATTTCGATTTAATTTAAAATTTTTCTTTGAAATATAATTCTTTTTATTTCCCTCAAAATCATTATATTTTAATTTGATTAATTTTTTGAATTATCTCATACCATTAAAATAGTCTCTTTCTCTAATTTATATATTTCGTCAAATTTCATTTTGAAAAAAAAGATTTGTAAGAAAAAAAAGAAAAAAAAAATTACTGATCTGATTTTAAATTGCGAAAAAAAAATTATTTTTACTTTTAAATATGCTTTTCAAATGTTCTTGTTGATTTAATAAATATACTGAATAAGTTATGTTGAAAAAAATGATTATCCGGAAGGTAACATAAATGCTTTAAATTTTCTGACCGAAATTTGATACGCAGATATAAAAATATTATTGAGCTTAGAATATTTTTAAATAAATATATTCGGGCGAATATATTTTAAGTATATTGTTTACATGCCTAGGGTACACATTTGAAAAAATATATCAGAAATTACATATGCATTAAGTATACCTCATTTCCTGTGTGCTAGCCACGATGTAAAATACATTTGATAAGTACTTTCAATGAGAATCAATCATTGCTATAAAATGAAAACGTGAATGATAAAATATTTTCACTAAAATATTCATCAAAAGATATAGCCAAACAATTCAAAAATAAATCTATTATTTGACTGATTAGACATATTACAAAAATTGAGTTTCAATTCATTTTAAAAAATTTTTTTTGAAAATTCAAATTTGGAATCCGCTATCTTTAAATTTGGGTGCAAAATGTAACATTTCAGAAATACTAGAATTAATTATTTTTAGTTTACAAATGAAATCTAATTATAAATTATGATTTTCGTATTTAAAATTTAGATTTTGAATTAATCTGAATTGAAAATATTTTTTCGATGCAGATAAATTTAATATTATTTATATAATATCGAATTACGAGTGAAAATTCATTTCAAACAGCCTTGATGAAATAATTGTTTTTTTTTCATTTCCAAATCTATTATAAATCTGATGTTTTTTTTATTAAAATTTTTTGAACACTTCTTACTTTTATATATATATACTTAACAATTGTAAAAAACTATTGAGAATAAAGTCTTTCGTTTAAGTTTTAATGAAATCACAATAAATAATCTTTTTTCATTTGTTTATTAAGAGAATACTTGTATTTCACAAGAATTTTTCATTTTTCTTTTAGTGTCCGAACGAAAAGCATTTAGTTTCCAAAAACAATCGAGCCATAGAACTTTGACAAGATAAATAATCAAGTGTGTGTCAGTAGTATATCCATTTCATTGTTTATTTCTCGTAAATCTTTTAAAACAGATGAACAAGCTCTTCAAAGTAAATTAATGAGTTTTTCAATATCTACTCACATTAAGAGTTTGAAATTGCATAGACTGAAAGCGAATCATGATCCTCAAACTAATAAGAAACCAATGTTTCCAAACAGATTCGGGACTAAATAAAACATTTTTTATAAATATTACATAATTTCTAATTTATCAACTGACTCTATTTTGGTATTTTTTCGAAATCGTTGTAATGTTTTATCATAACATTTGATAATATTTCAATTATTTAGACATAAATATTGCATTAAAAAATGTTTTAATCTAGCAACCAATAATAACAGCATAAATGATATTGGATGAAGATGATTTAGAGAATCGATAATGCAATAAATAAGAGGATTAATTTTCTCGACACCTGGGTACAAGAGATCACGACATGCTTCATAGTCTCTCAGTTGAAATTAAATTTAGAACCAAAAAACTAATGATTACCTTTCCTTAAACCTTTCACCAAATAAACAAGAACAACATGCTGTGCCACTCACATGAATCAAAAAAGATGTATTCTGTAAATTTTTAAAATACTGACCACAAGCCTAAAACATACTTTTATGCCAAGTTTATCTATATAGATGACAATGAAAAAAATTTTTAAACCTTAAATAAGCCGCTCAAATAGGAATTAGATTCTGGCATAACTATTTTATAATTAATATAGCAATGCCTTTTTTTTGAATATGAACAATTGAGAATATTCAATAAAAGATAAATAAGTCGAATCGCACTTTATGAAAATCGCGAAACTTAAACTTTATCTTAAAAACTTAACTTTTGAATTGGTTTATGAATTTAAAGATTTCAGAGCGGAAATTGTAGACAAAATCAACCTAAAATTTATATTGTTAAAAAATCTTAGCTAATCAAGATTTAAAATAAAGATTATCAAAAAAAACCTCCACACAAATTTATCTGAATTTATTCAAAATTCGTGAAACCTTATAAAAAATATAAGATCACTTCAAGTTTTAAACGATTCAATGATGCTAAAAAAATGAAAGTTTCAAAAAATTCGTTTTCGAATCATCCACATCACTTACTTCAAGCGAGTGCGCTTAAATGGTAAATTCAACGGGTCGTAAGTGGTAAATTAATTGAAATGCATTGAAAACTAGCATTCAAAATTTTTTTGATAGAATATATCAACAAAATTATGAGATTTAAAAGATTTAGATCATCGATTTACTTAGTAAAGATGTGAAATTCTATATAATTAAAATTTGAGGGAGGGCAAAGTCAATAAAAAGTTAAGCAAAAAAAGAAAAGGAAAATTTCTAATATTTAGTCACTCTGATAAATGTGGACTAATAATAAATGGCTAAAATATTGAAGCAGGCGTCAGAGATAAATTTTAAGTTGCCAAATATATTTGCGCAAATATATTTCCAAAATAATTTTTTAGTCATATAAAACTAGTATATATATAATATAAAACTATCACGTGCACATCATTTTATCTAGTGTGGAATAATATTCTTGAGTAGAGAAATCTCGTTGAACAATTTGAATCTTAAATGATCAAGAAAAATGTTATAGGGAATCAAAGAAATTTCAAAATTAGATTCTCTATTTTTATAATTCACACATTAAATTATCGAAAAATTTCGTTTAAGTACAAGTCATGTATAAAAAAAGGTACTCTTCCCGGCAATTCAATGACCCGCAATTGATCGGCGATTTGTAGCCTTATTTATAATTTTATTCAAATTTGTTATTGAAATTTTTTTTCATTTTTTTTATTAAAAATTGATTAAAGTAAAAAATCTAAAAGACTGGTTTGACCTTCAAAAGATTCTATATTTTCTATTTATTCTTTCATCAAACAATAAAATTTTGTCTATTATATTATTTTTATTATTTCTTGACATAAAAACCTATAAAAATGAAATACATATCTATTTATTTATTTATTTATTTAAAAAGCTTTTGAAATTTCGATAGTAATTTTTTTTTTATTTTATCGACTTAAATTATTGATTTAAACTACTTGATTTGTTTTAAAAAAATGATGAATTCTTTAAACCAGATATTCAAAAAAGAATCTTGAGAGAGTACATTTATTTTGGGAAATTTTTTTCTTTTGAATATCTAATTTTTTTTATTTGAATTATAAATTGTTTATCTTGATATTTGACTAAAACACACTACAAGATTTCAATTATTTATATGCACGAGAAATATTGGTATTTAGTAATCAATGATTACAGAAAATTCAATAATAGCGCATTGAGACAACTAAAATCCAAGATATTTTTGTATTTATTTTGTCTAATAACAAAAAAATTTTCGAGTCAAATGAACTAAGATTATGTTATTAAATTTTCTAATTATTATATGAACTACAAAATATTATATTAAGTGCAAAATCACTTGCAAATAAACAAAGCCAAATTGTAGGTAAAAATTAATCAAAAGTCTTTCAGTAAAATTTTTCAAACATGGTTAAAGCAATAATTGTGCAATAAATTATTTGAGCTTTTATCTTTTTCTAATTGCTAATTTTTTTACAAAAAAATTGTGGCTCATTGAAGATTAAATGTTTGGGATCAATAAAATTAACAAAATATTATTGTTTTTGATGAATAAAGAATAGCTTTCAAAAGATTTCCATTTATTTAGATGAAGCAAAAAAAAATATAATGAAATCTAAAAATTCGATTTGACAAATTGATAATGATTTATTATTAATAATAAAAAGTCATAAAATTCAATTGATTGTAGAATTTTGAAATTAAAACTTTAAATTATTCAAATTGATTAAATTTTTTTTTACTTTTTGATATGCATTCAAAAATAATTAGAGAATTATTTTTAGGTTCAAATTTTTATAAAAATTTTCACGTTGCAATTTCAAAATTTTTGACCATTTCTATTAAAAATGCCTTTTCTAATGGCAACAAATAACCATTGAAGTTATTATGCCTTTTTATTTTGCAAAACGCTTTCTTTATAGCAAAAAATCATTTTTTTTTAATCTTAAGATCATTAGTTTTACCACATGGTCCTGGAGAGAATCACTTCGAAAAAAAAATATTTTTTATAGTCATAAACTTTTTGTTTCATGCTTCAGTTATATAATATTTTTATATTTAATTTTGTTACAAATAAAGTTGAATAAAATAAAAAAAAAAATCATTACAAAAAAAATTTCATTATTTACATTTAACCTCAGTTTTCAAATCTAGTTGCAATTAAAGAGAAAATAAAAAAAAAAACGAACGGAAAAAGATAAAGAAATTTTTTCAAGATTAACTCTTTATATTTTTATACTATATTTTTTTATGAGCTTTCCGTCTTCTTGAGAATTTTTTTTTTTCTGAAATTATTTTTAAAATACAATTAGGGCTGTTCTTCGATTGCCAACAAAAAAATCAAATTCCATTCGAAGTTACTAAACTTTTTGAACTTGAAGATTCGATTGCTGGTGAATAGTCGTAAAATGATGGAGCTTGTAAGATTATTATGCTGCCTAATGAACAAACGAATGTAAACAATATCAAAAAAAATCTATCAAGGATCATTCCTACATATTTCCAGTCTTCAATCGCCTATAATTAATTTGAAATTTTTTTAATCGAAATCAGCACAGAAAAATAAAATAATTAAAAAATTGATGATAAAAAATAATAAATTCAAATTTTTTAATAAATGGAGATTTATCGAAAAACTTAATGCTAATGGATTTCATTTTTTGAATTTATATAAAATCATGAAAAATTTAACCTACATTTTTTTCCTCATTCTGGTTTTTAAGATGTTCTGCTATTGAGAGAATACTTTGAATCGCCCTATTTACTTCCTCTCCATAGCCTGTCATCTCGTTGTTTTTTTGCTTTGCAATTGACAACGAATTTCGCGGGATCGAGCATTGTTTAGGTGTCTCATTAGTTGGATTTAAGTTTTCTGGTTGAGTTTGTTGAAAAATTATGCTTGACATTCCCAAATCAGTGTCATAAAGCAATTCTGATTGATCTGGATTCGCATTTGAATTGAAAAAAAAATTTGATTTGTTGGGTTGCTCTTCATCAAATGAAGATTCAATAGACTGAATTCCTTGATTCCTATAATAGTTACTCTTAGCAGGTGTTGAAAAGAAACGCAATGCATCCTCGCTCGTATTATCCAATTCTTTACAACTTTTAAATTCAAACTTATTTGATTTAGATAATGCTTTTAATTCTTTAATACTATCTTTAATAGTTGGTCGGTGCATAAGCAGGTATTTCGGCAATATTTCAATAAACAATCGTCTTATCCAAGGTTGCATTATATGTGTGGATAAAGAACGATAATGTATATTTAAAATAAAAACTGTACAACAAATTGAACATGCAATTAAAATCATCGTAAATAGGAGATATTTTCCTAATAACGGGACTGTTTTTGAAGGAGGAACAATTTCGGCCAATAATAAAAAAAAAACTGTCAAACTGACTAAAAGCGATGTACTCAAAGCTATTTTTTGGCCTGAATCTGATGGTAAAAAGAACACAAGTAAAGTCATAAACGCATTGCCGATTATGGGAATAATTAAATTAACTGTATAAAAAAGTGTCTTCCTTCTTAATTTAATTTTGAATGTTATTTCTGGGTATGGATTCTTTAAGCCAGAAAAATATTCTCTTTTATAGTAAGCAGGTATAGCTAAAACGTCCCATTCAACAGATGGACAAAATTCAGACATATCAATACCAATATTTATAATTTCAAAAGTAGACGATTGTTTCAAATTATGTTCTAATTTTATTTGCCTTCTGTAGCCTAATCGATTGACGTTTTCAGTTTGATTCAAGGTTAAGTTTCGACTCATTTGTTCATAAATAAGTTTAGCCGCTTCAGCTTCCTTGGTTACATTCAATTTTAAGCTTTGTGATTTATCTACACTGCGTAAATCAACTTCATTTCCATCGTAAGTCCATGATGCGAATTTCATAGCACATATTTGCATATCAAATGGAAAATATTGCTAATTTAAAATAAGTGTAAGTATCAATATTTTTGAATTTGAATGAAATTGAAATTATTACCACATCTATCTCACAGGTTGATTTAAACAAAGCAGGTGGTCGCCAGTACACTATTCAACGTTTGAGATTTTGATAAATTTTTCAAATTATATAGGAATTTTTATGCTGAAATCATTTTTTTTAAAACATACCTTCTCCAGTGTGATACACAAGAGCCTAACATAAATAATCCATAATTAGTTTTCGATTATAATTAATATAATATTAATATTAAATCACCTTTGTCATTGATGCAACTTCGTAGATTCCATCGGCACTATTAAAGAATTTAAAAATAAAGAAAAAGTAAGTGGTTTGACCAATAAAATCATCAAAATATCTAATAATTACTTGTTGAAAAGAACAATATCCGGTTGCCATATATCTTCCGCCGGTATGTAAATCATATTCACCCCGTCATAATCTTTGGGATTCCATTGTAATTGAAAGTCGAACCAATTTTGTTCTAGCCAGACCTTACATAAAAAAGTTTTTCAAATATTTTTTGAATAGAAAAAATTTTCCAATTTCAAAATAGCAATCACTCACATTTGTTAACATTATTTGTTGTTTCATATTAATATCAAGAATTTGGGTTAATTTCAAACCTTTTTAAAATAAAAAATACAATAAAGAATTTGCCAATTAAGAAATTATTTCACTTACTTAGGTTAACAAAAATCGTATGATTGATATTAAAGACTGGCCTAATTAAGCGATTATAATCACTTAATAAATCTTCGTATAATCTTTTTGTGGCTAAGTGACCATCGCAAGTGGCCAGCACTAAAGAAATTACAATTAACTTTGAAATCTCACGAAACATTTTAAAAAATATTTGATTAACAATTTGTTAAACATTTTGGTCATATATTTTTAATTTGAAATATCTTTCTTTTTTGTTTCAACACTGACTTTTACGAACTCGCAAAAGGGAGCATGATACATGTATCATTTAATGTTTTCAGTCATCTAAAAGATGATGCTCAAAGTAAAGCGCAAACGCTTTTAAATGAGTCCTCTAATAAAAAGTGCATACGCAATTTTTCAAAACTACTACCATCTTTTGTTTATTATATTTCGTATATTTTGAATTTTAGAATATAGTATTGAATTCAGAAAAATTTCAATTCAATTGTAAGTTTTACCCATAAAATATCTTTACTTTTTCATTTAATGAGTTGAAAAAAATTCAAGTCAACAACCGAATCTATTCCGAATATTTCACATTAAAAATTTGACAAAAATAAAGTGAAATTATCCAATATCGAAATTTTTTCACCAGTTTTGCGATTGAAAAATAGGTGATTCGTATAAAAAAAAATAATTTTTAAACTATGCACAATATTCAAAAACTTTTTGAGACCGTGTGCATAGCATAAATAACTCAAAAACCATTGCAAAATTCATCAAAACGACAAACTAACAAAATCAAAAACAGAGGGCAATACTAGAGAAAGTTTTTTTTATGAATGCTACTAATTTACCTGCAGAATTCAACCGTTTTTTTTTTGTATTTATTAGCAGTTTTGATTATATTGCGAATTTATTAAAACTATGACAAATTTCTTGGTATCAAAATTTTACTTAGTAAAAAAAATTATTTGAAGAAATTAAAGTTTACTATAAGCAATAAAACAAATTGAAAATACGATTTTTTTAAGATAAGCAGATGATTACAAATCATATTTGATTTAGAATCTTAGAAACTGAAATAAATTTTTCACTGTAAGATATTTTATTTAGTAAAGATACATTCAAATAATTTAACTTCCGTAGGAATATTTATATTTAAGCGCGAAATATAAATTAATCAAAATTTGGCCTTGCAATAAAAAAAATCTAAAATTATCTTTTTCAAAATTTTTTCGATAGGAAGCATATGTGTTAAAGAAAAAACTTTTGATCAAAAATTTATGCAAGACAATTGTACATTCCAATTTTAGTCAAGTCATGAAATATATATCAAGTTATACGAACTAAAAAATTTCAACCAAGCTTTTTCTCTCAAAAAAAAATTATGAAAAATATTTTAAGATAATAATAATTTTTTATAAACCAAAAATACGGAAGTATAGATATTCGAAGATTTTTTTAGTTGAAAATGAAAAAATAGGAAATAGTTAAAATCTGAATACTTTGAATTCTTTTCATTGACATGGAGTAAAAATCTTAAGAAAAAATAACTAAATAGAAAAAAAAAAACGGTTTTTGTACTTAGAGATAAAAGAAGTCTCGATCTTATTATTATGTTTGTTTTTCTTCTAATAAAAGGACGTGATTAGATTTTTTTGTGATTTAACTTAATCAGTTAAAAATCTTTTCTTTAAAAATTTGCTGAAAGGGTAAAAAAAAAATTTGGAATTTAGTATTATATTTTAAAATAAAAAATACATCATAAAAGTTCATGAAAATTTTTTTTTTTTCATAAATTCTTATAAATTTTTGAAAGTTCTTATAACTTTTAATGAATTCCTATAAATTTTTATAAATTCTCATAAATTTTTAAAGATTCTTGTAAATTCTTATGAATTCTCATAAATTTTTAAAATTTTTATGTCTATTCGTATCTAATATGCCCTAAAGCTTTGAAAAATTTTCAAAAATAAATTTGTAAGATTAAAGTTATCAGAATATCAAAAGAGTAGGCTGTAAAATATAAATATTAATAGGGTGCAGTGTTGAAAAAGGTGAAGAATAAAAAAGGTAAAAAGATCTAAAAAGAGAGATTCGATATTTTTCTATAATCGCCGGTACAATTGAGCGCTTGAGCAGCTCGCTTGTGTATTACTAAATTGACAATTTACTGATGCGACGGCGCATTGATTTTCGCTGCGCACCTCAAGCACCTATTATTGGCTGATCGCAAACAAGGTAGCAAATTCAAGTATTTTGATTTTGTTCCATGTTCATAACTCTTCTGCAGCTTGAAATTTATTTTAACAATGTGTTGGTTCTGTTGTGTACTCCTACAACTGATACTAGAGCTACTAAAAAATAATTAGCCGTTTTCTTTTCTAAGTTTCTAAATGTGTGGTTTTTAAACCTTTTTACATTTTTATAAGTTTTTTTTTTTTTTCAAAAAAGTTTGTCCCAAAAAATAATTTATCATCAGTTTATTAACATTTGAAATTTCTTAAAAATAAAAAAATCTAAATTAAAAATGACCATATATCAAATGTATCAATTGGCACATCTGAAATTTAGTTTATGCAACCTGTTCACAACAAAAGATATACTGTTTTTTATATTTTCCTTAAATTTGATGGTTGCTCAACATGTGGCCGAACAAAAAGTTTTTGTAGGCAAAAGTAAATTTTATTCATCAAATCCTGCTTCCAGTAAAGATAGATTAATAGATGAAAATAAATTTAATTTGAATAGAAATCCACTCATTATTCAAACCGTTAATGGACCGGTACTAGGGAAACGTATTAAAACGCTCATTAAACCTAGTACAGGTGTAGTTGAAGAGCACGAAGTTGATGCTTTTTTAGGATTGCAATATGGAAAAGCACCTATTGGCAAACTTAGGTTTCAAAGACCGTTACCTTTAGACGAATCATCAAGTTGGAAAGGAAGAATTTTCAATGCAACTACTCCACCAGATTCTTGTATTCAGTTAAACGATACAGTTTTTGGGGAGTTTAGAGGTGCTACTATGTGGAATGCAAACACTTTATTAAGCGAAGATTGTTTAACATTATCGATTTGGGCACCAGCAATTCGTCTAAAAACACCACAAAAATCGTTGCCAGTTCTTGTATGGATTTATGGTGGTGCATTCTATTCTGGTTCTATAGGGCTTGATCTCTATGATGGTTCGGTTATGGCTGCAAGAGGCAATATAATTGTTGTTTCAATAAATTATCGAGTAGCTAGTTTTGGATTTTTGTTTTTAGATCGTGAAGATGCACCAGGAAATTTAGGAATTATAGAT
This sequence comes from Acarapis woodi, assembly GCA_023170135.1. Classification (NCBI taxonomy): domain Eukaryota; kingdom Metazoa; phylum Arthropoda; class Arachnida; order Trombidiformes; family Tarsonemidae; genus Acarapis; species Acarapis woodi. Next base: position 3 of record BLXL01011194.1, on the reverse strand, counting down.
CAA
>BLXL01011191.1:0-10838 GCA_023170135.1 Acarapis woodi | reverse complement strand
CACCATTCAAGCAATTCAACAAGTCTTTTTACCTATATTTATATTCAATTTTTGAAAATGAGCAGAATTAATTTGAAATATCAGAAAACTCAAGTTATATCTTTTTAAAATTCATTTCAGTATTTATATCTTTGGATAAATGTTTTTTTTTTTTTTATATTTACATTGTAATATATATGAATTAATAATATTTAATTTAATATTTATTGAATATACGTCTATCTATAATCAATATAATAAATTTTGATTGTCTATTAGTAATTTTTATTGATATTGTGTTAATTATTTTGATTAGAACGATCGCTAAGATAAAACAGATAAAAATTCTTTTTTTCAAATAAATTTTGTACATATTAACAAATTATATTTCAGGTATGTAATTTCATTTCTCTTTGTGATTAATTGCTCAATTAAACAATCTAAAAAACAAAATTAAATATTGATAAATAATTTTAGTATGTATTTTGAAAATATGAAAATATTTTTTTTGTGTGATTTAAATTTTGAAAAAATGACATGCATTCCAAGCTATTTAAATAAAGAATTTTTTCTATCACATTGAGATCAAATTAAAGTTTTTATTTTTTAAATACAAAATTTAAAATAGTCAAAATACAATGAAGACAATAATTTCTTAATTGAATATATGAAATTTCGAAAAACCTCAAGTCCGCATAACTTTAAGTTTTTGAACAATGTGGCAAGAAAGATTATAATAAAACTAAATATAAAAATTAATTAATATTTTTTTAAGTATATTTGTAAAAATAATTTTAATAAATTTAGGCATAATTAAATATGAATAATTAATTGAAAGAATTTTAAATAAATTGGAAAATTATTTAAATTAAAATCGAATTCAATATCAAAATGGATTCATTAAGAAAATGAATATTTTTGTGAAAAATAAATTTTTATTTCATGCCTGAAACTTTAAAATAAAGTTACTTTAAACAATAAGTTGAAATCATTTTTTCTTATAAATCAGTGTAATAGGCTAACTAATTTAGAAATTTTTAAAATATTTCAATTATTAAGATATTTTGAATAATCTAATTTTAAATTGCTTTATCAATTTTAAATAAGTTTAGGATCTCAAGATTGAAAATTTTCACATTTAATTAATGCTAATTTTGAAAAATGATAATATTATTTCACTATAAAAATTAGGCGTATATTCTAAACTTTTCGTAATAATTTTGTGTTTAATCAATTTGAATCTTAAACTTTAATCTAATTTATTTTTCTAAATAAAATATGTTTATTTTTTGTCGAAGGTATTTTGAGAATCAATAAAGGACATTACATAGAAAAAAATTGAATTATTTTTAGATTTACACTGTTTCGCAAATAAAAAAACTGAAAATAATTTAAACAAGGTAGTTTATAGATCTCAATTTTTTTGAATTAAATCAAAAAAGGTAGCTTAATTTAACAAAGTACTTATAAAGGTAAAATAGACACACTAGCTATTTTTACGAAAAATAGTAAAATTCGTCAGATGCTATTGATTTTTTTAGTATTTGAAAGTTCTTTTTGCCTTTCGTAAACAGAAGCACGTGAATTCAAAATTAAAGATCGAAAAGATGGATTCTGAAATAGATAATGAACTGAAAAAATTGGACATTGGTTTGGATATTGACAAGGTTTTAAATGCTAGATTGATTGAATTGAACTCACTATCAAAAGAGATCAAACAAAAGAATAATAAGTTGGTTTTACAAAGAATACCGCGATTTATGCGAAGACGGGCAGCTAGCCATAATCCAAGACGCGTACCAAGTAGATTTATAAAGCATCCACTTTCTTCAATTGGTAATTCTTTATTGAAAGAAAGACGTAGAAAGCAACGTAAAAAACATGTAAATAAATTAAAGAAGAAGAAATCAATACTCAAAAGAAATAAAAAAAAAAACAGAATTTTACTTCATGTATGGTTTAGGAAACGGTTCAAATTGATTGATCAACTAAACTATTTAATACCTTTGAAAAATAATACAAAGAATTTTCGTAATTTACATAAAGTATCGATTAAACAGTGTGCATTTTATTATAGACCATTATTTAGAGTGCTTGAGATTCGATTTGACACTGAACAACTTTTAAATCAAGCATTAATACTATTGAAGATTTTTTTTAAAGCTGATTTAGAACAATGTTCACACTCGGAGCTCGATCTATTTTTCTATAAAAATAATCAATGTACAATTCCAGTCAATCTTTTACGACCTACAAATTTGAGTATTTGGGTATCTATTCCAATTGATTTCTATTCAACAATTGACAAAATATTTGGAAAATTTTTAAAGGACAAAAATATGAAATTTACAGTTTACGAATGTCAACTAGAACGATTCCGACTTATTGGGCCAAGTGCAAAAAAATATCTTGAAATTCTTTTGAACAATTCATTTCATCAGACGTCTTCTGATCAAACAAATAAATCAGATTATAATCAATTGGATGAACAACCTAATGTTAGCCTTGATGATCTCTTTACCATTGAATCGGCAATTAATTTCAAAATAATTTCAGAATGCAAATTTTTGGTGTCAAAACAAGATCATAAGCTTACAATAATAATAAAAGATAAAGGAAGATCGATAGTTGATGTTTTAGTGCCGAAAAGTAAATCAAAAATTTTCTGGTACAGTTTAGTAAAAAACAAAAGTCATTTAGTTGGTGGTAAAATAGATTACGAGTATTATGCACTACAAAATGGCTTTATCACCTATCCTTCGATAGGTTGCTTAGATTTAGATTATAACAAAGAAAGCACAAAATTTAAAATACTAAAATTTATAATTAATGAATCAAATGATTTACGATTGGAAGATAAATTAATAGGTGCAGAAAGATCGGTTGATTTTTTGAAGTTGTGTGAATTACCAATCGAAAATTTACAAAGAATTTCTCAATTGAACTGTAAACAAAGTTTTGTGAATGTAAAATTAAGAACTTTAAAAAAAGGTTCTCTAAAAGAGAATGATCTTATTTACATGCCTACTGAACAAGATCTTATTCAAATTAGTAGTTTGATGAAGATGAGCAAAGAAGAGAGATTTGCTAATCAAATTATGGAAGATTCGTTACGCGAATGTAGAAAATTGAATGAACTTAAGTTGACCGACGAAATGTGTTCTAATGAAGACATGATGAAATTAGTTTTGCAACGGTCTAGTCGCAAAGCAATCGGTGTAATCGAAATAGGCAATTTCAGTTTGACATCTGGCAAAAGTGAAGCATTTGGAGCAATATGTACAAATTATTTTATTCAACTTATTGATTTAATAAAAAATTCAACTGATATATCCACTTTAAAGGTATTAGTTAGGTCATCTAAAAGCATAAAATTTAGATTTTGCACGGTTGAAGTTAAAAATTTTGCTATTTTTTGATTTGATAATGTTTGTAAAAAATATTATTTTCTTTATTGTAATATATATACATTTAACAATAAGTCAAGTGGACTTTTGGAAAAGAAAAGCCACTTGATAGACGGGGGAAAAAAACAAACAAAAATCGGTATTGTACATTATGTGAAACTATACATATTTTTCACTCTATTTTTTTTATCTGTACACTTTTAAATCGATTTAATTTTTTTTCTGTAAAATAAACTATTTTTAAAAACTAAATATATACGAATTTACTTTAAAACACTCATCGAATAGATTAAGACAGAGCCTAACTAAGACAATAAATCTTGAAATTCGTTATCATTAAGTGGAAAATTTCTTTTCTCATAGGGTATTACTTCAACATTATTATCCTCTTCAAACAGTTGTTCATCCTTTTTTGGAAGAGAATAGTTTCTCGTTTTTGTACTTTGGTTACTATTATCTTCAAAAACAACAGCGGAAATATTTGCTTCAGGACCAGGACTTTTTGCTGTTGTACAAGTTTTGTCAGAGGTCGCACTAATATTTAAATTGATTTGAATATTACTAAATGAATCTTGAGATGAACCATCTATTGTATTTGATTCGAGAATTATATTTTCAGATTTCGTTGATTCAGTACGCTGACGAACTGCACCTCGACCGCGCGGTCCACCATTTATTGGATTTTTTAAGTTAAACGAATTGAAACGTTTTTTTTCGTCAGCCTCGCATTTCAAATGACGTTCGATAAATATTTCATCCGAAAGATCTTCAAGTGAATCAGATTTCTCTTCAATTGTCTCTTCACTCATATTACTATCGGCGTCCTGTTCGGTGGTTTTGTTGTTATTTATCGAATTCAAATCATTTGCTATTGAATTTCTTAAAATTGGCAATGATTCATCAATAAGAATTGATGAGGATGGTTCACTTGTGTCCATTTTTTCTGAAAAATTATTAAGTAATAACTTGTTTAATGATGATGAGGATGTTACTGATGATGATTTATGATCAAAAGATGGTGATCTATTATTCAATGCAAGCTTATCAACTTCCATTACGTTAGCCTCGTTTTCAACTTCTTCTGTCACTCTCCATTTCGGCGTTAAAATTTCTTTATATTGTAGCCTTTCGACACGCGTAGTTGAGGCAATACTATAAGGTATTACAATGTTAAATGGATCGTATGCAGTTTGCTCTGATCGACGACGACGAAGTGAATTTGATGATATTAAAGAACCATCATTATTTACAAATGGTGATGGTAAAGGTGAATCATGTCTAGAGCTTTCATCTGAATAATTTGAACTATCAAATCGTTCTTTTTTCACTTTATTTGTGTTCAATCGAACTTTATTTGCCTTTTTATTCAACAGTTGATGCTTTTTATTATTACCTTCGTACTTCTTTTTTAATTTTGTTGATTGTATGAGTGCTTGTGATTTCTTCTTTGTTTTTAAGTCGTTCTTAAACTTTAAACTTAATTCACCTTTAGTGCCGATTTTTTTCTTCTTATAGTTTGTGTTTCGAAGAATAGGCCGCTGAACAGTCTCTTTCTTCAGTAATTTTGAGAAATGGATACCTAAACTCATGTTCTCGGGTAAACTTAATACGCTATGAAAAGAGGCATCTAATAAAGCTACACGTTCAGCGATTGGCATACAATCAGTGTCAATCATTTGAATGTAACTGTATCGATCGTTGCACAATACACAATTGTTTGAGAATGAAGGTAAACTATTGCATGAACAGAGTATGGTAGAATGTCGGTCGACCTTACGATTTGCATTAGTGAGTGCAAACATTGAACGGACTAATTTGCGTCTTCTCATTTCTTTAAGTGGTAAGGTACGCACACAGCTCTCTGGTTCATCGTCGGCTGATTTCTGATTTGACTCATTAGAATAAAAAGAGATATGCCCTTTAGAGGAGCGGAATTGTTTATAAACTTCATTTTGTTGACGAATCCGAAAATCGAGATCGGCAATTTGTGCCTGTAGCCAGGTCCACCGTGAAATAATAGATCCGCGTTCAAGTGCCCATTTCCAGTTAGATTTTTGATTAAGTGGCAGGGGTGTAATTGAATTAAAATCAAGTTTTTGTTGTTTACAAAGCTCATTCAAATAATCGTCTAGCTCATCGCAACTTTCTCCGCCAGAACTACTGTCAGTCGCATCTGAATCATAACTATGTTCAAAATGTTTAAGATTTGTTCGCAAAATTCCACACGTCAAATGTATCTGTTTTATTTGATCCTTTGTAAATTTAGGTGTTAAACATTTTCTATTTACAACAATGTTTGATTTGTTTGATGTAGTTGGTTTCGATAGTTTACGATTTGTTGGTTTTATCAAACTGTTTTCCTCTTTTACAGTCACTAATTCCCCATTACTAACATTTATAGGCTGGTTAATAGGTTGATGGATAGGTTTAGTTGCATCTTGTTCTTGTTTGATGGCGATCAGAGGTTGATTGGGAGGTAGCTGAATTGATGGCGTACTTATTGTTGAATTATTAAGATTATCGAGATGATTATGATGATTAATTTGAGATGATACATCGTTCACTGGATTTGATAGTTCGTTTGATGATTGATTATTTACATTATTTGATTGGGGAATAGGTTGTTGTGATGGTGGTGGTTGAAAAGTGTCTTGTTTAAATTTTTTGACAAGTTTAACGAGTTGTGAGGTGGGCAAATTTTTAAAATAATTAAATCCGTGTGAAAGTAGTTTAATTTTATCCTCTTGTGAAATATTTGTTGCTGATTGAAGTGTTGAAAGCACAAAATTCTTATCTAAAAACAGATCACGATTTAAAATCTGAGGATGTTGACATGTATAGTTCATTTGTTCTTGTTGGTACTTCACAAATGCACACAATTGTCTATTTATGTGATCACGCAACTGACTATTCTGAATACGCTTTACTCGCTCAATTAAATTTTTCGTTCTTTCTTCAAGATTGGTTTGCTGTAGATTAATGTCTACATTTTTGTCACATTTCAATATTAACAAATGGTACGAACAATAGAACTTATTTTCACTTTGATTCGAACACTTCTTTCCAGTTTGCGGATAAATAAACGAGCATTGTAACATTAGTGTTTCGGACTTTGGCATCGCTTGATTTTGCTTTGTCGATCAATTGGAGATTTCTTTTTCTGATTTAATTACGTCACCTTTTATTTTTACGATTAAATTTGATGAATATGAAGAAAAGAATGAAGAAAAAAAACAAAAAAAAATTAGATTCAAGTCAATTTTTTTAGGATTTTAGGCTTTGATCAACTCATTGATTAAATAATAACAAATCGCGCACATATTTTCTACCTAACACTTTGCTTTCATGCTTGTTCGTCAAATAAATTTGAAAAAATATAAATTACCTTACTGTAGATGAAGAGGTACCACTGATTTTTCATCTAAAACTATTTAATTAATTTTCTGAATTTTTACCAACTCTCCAAATTTTTTTTTTTTTACATTAAATTTAATTAAATTTTTAATCTTTTCGTTTTTAATCACAAGACGTCGAATTTAGTTTCTTTTGATTTTTCTTACAAAAAAGACAAAAAAGCTACTCTCGCTTTCGAAAAACGATCGCAATACAAAAGAATGCATGCGCATAATTTCATCGTTTTTGGCGTACTTTTTGAATTTTCTTTTTTTTTTCGGCGTGATCGCACTTATCAGCCGATTTTTTTTTTAAATAAAACTTTATCAATATTTGAATACAAATTTTCTGTTTTGTATCAGTTATAAATAGAGCTAAAAAAATTATAAAGAAGATTAAGATTATAAAAAGAATCTTTAAAATAATACTTATTATATATATCTAAATTCAATTCAGCTTATCATGACTCAGAAATAAAAAAAAAGCGAATCGGTATAGAATATATAAAAACACATACGATAATTTATCGATTTCTGATATTTTATTTATCTGTAAGCCTGTATTAAATAATTCATATTTATTTCAGATTGTAATCAATAAATTTAAAATATATTAGAAAAAATCAGCAAAAAAATGAAAAATAATCCAACGATGTTTGAAAAAAAGACTCATTTACCAAATACTTCCTTNNAAAAAAAGACTCATTTACCAAAGATATAAATACTGAAATGAATTTTAAAAAGATATAACTTGAGTTTTCTGATATTTCAAATTAATTCTGCTCATTTTCAAAAATTGAATATAAATATAGGTAAAAAGACTTGTTGAATTGCTTGAATGGTGTTTTAAAGCCTTAAGTGTGTTGAGAAAAAATTTTTTTCTATCAAAATATTTAGATTCCAGCGTAAGTGTTTTTTTGTTGTTTTTTTTTTCCTCAAATTTTCATCTAGTTTAATCAATATCAATGTGCAAATAATATCAAATTTTATTACGTTTTCTCGTCTTTATTTTTCATTTCCTCTAGAAAGAACTAATTTGACAATTACAATTCTCAATTTCGAACTAATCATAAATCAAGATAATTTATTAACTTTGGTTTAAAAATACTTTGCATTAAAATATGTCCTCGAAAGTATATAACTTCGCTGCTGGTCCATCAAAGGTACCTGAAAAGGTAAGAAGTTTTATTTTGTATATGAATTTTGGCAAAAAATAATTAGAATTCAATAATTCATAAGCTAATAAAAAATTAAAAAATTTACATATAGGTACTAGAAATAGCTCAAAAAGAGTTGATTGATTATGATAATACTGGCCTCAGCGTAATGGGTAATTTAATTGGTCTATTCTTCATTGTTTATTCATTGTTCATTATTTATTTTTCTTATTTTTCAAAGAATTGAGCCATCGTTCAGCCACATTCAATAAAATTCTCAATGATGCTGAACGAGACCTAAGAGACCTATTGTGGGTGATTATCTGATAATTTATCTTGTTAAAGAGATTGACAGTTTTTGTTTTTTTTTTTTTATTTTTATGAATATAATATAATATTTGGAACGGAATTTGAAATGATACTTAATATATAGATCGATTCCGAGTAACTATAAAATATTGTTTATGCAAGGAGGTGGCACGGGGCAATTTTCGGCAGTTCCTTTAAATTTATGCAGTACTCTCGGTGAGGAAGTTGATTATATAGTTACAGCTGCTTGGTCAGAAAAAGCAGCTAAAGAAGCAGAAAAATATTGTAAAGTGAACAAAATTTCGAATCCAAACAAAAGTTATACTTCGATTCCTGATTACAAATCAAAACTTAATCCAAATGCTAAATATGTCTATTATTGTGCAAATGAGACTATACATGGTATCGAATTCCAAGATATTGTTGATACTGATAAAGTTTTGGTCTGTGATATGAGCTCCAATTTCTTGACTAGAAAAATCGATGTAACTAAGTTTGGTCTCATATTTGCTGGAGCTCAAAAAAATGCAGGTATTGCTGGGTTGGCGTTGGTAATTATACGTGAAGATTTATTGAATCAAGCAAATCCACTTGTGCCTATCTCATTATCTTATAAAGTGGCCGCAGAAAATAATTCACTTTACAATACACCTCCTTGTTATCCAATATATATCACTGGCTTATGTTTCAAACATTTTAAAAATTTAGGTGGTTTAGAGGTATTAGAAAAGATGTCGATTGCTAAATCAAATTTAGTTTATGAAATTATCGATCGATCTGACGGTTTCTACTCATCAAAAATAAGTCCAGATTGTAGATCACGTGTCAATATTCCGTTTCGAGTTGGCGGCCAGAATGGTGATGAAGAACTCGAAAAAAAATTTTTAGATGAAGCAACAAAACGTCGAATGCTTCAATTAAAAGGTATCTTGAAAAAATAAAAAAAAATCTATCTAATCCTTATTTCTTTATTCTTTAAGGTCATCGAATGGTAGGTGGCATACGTGTGAATCTTTTTAATGCAATCAAGTTAGAAGAAGCACAGGATTTTGTTGAGTTTTTAATCGAATTCAAAAAAAGAAATCAATGAAATGATATTGTTTGATTTATATTTTATTAATAAATAAATTATTTTTAACTTAATAAATTATCATTCTTTAATAATATACCAAAGTTGATCCAATGTGAAACCATCTTTTACTGCCTCAATAGTCAATCCAAATTCATTTGAATATACTAGTTTCTCTTTTGATTGTTTTAATTTTTCGCTATCTTGAAGATAAGATGCTATTACATCTACATTAACATTGTAAACTTCCTCTACAAATTCCTCTTCAGGGTTTGATTGTTGAGAAGTCTCTTGATTTGAATCATTTGATTTCTCAACCGCCTGATTAGATATTCCTAAATCATCCTTCAGTAAAAATTTTTCGACACCATAATCAGGTTTTTGACGATGTATGTTAAATAGATTAGTCAAAGCATTGCATACTTTTTGCAATCTATCGAATGGATCTGAGCATTTAAAAATTTAGATTTATTATGATTTTTAGAGTAAACAGGCTTACCTATCCTAAATCCAAGCACATAATTACCACTTATCTCGCTTGTTTCGATTACAAGTGCAGGCCCGAATTTCGATTCTCTTATTTTGATACTATTAATTTGAATATATGGTAGACTCAGATTAAATAATTCGTTTGAATTTGCCACCCAAACGATTCGTTTATCAGTTAAATACATAGTACCTTTTATATTAAAAAATATCATTTTATACTACTAGCAATTTGGACTTTATAAAAACAAAAGACTAAATTACCAAGATTTCCTTGATCAGAACCTTATTTTTTAAAATGAAGATTATTACAATTAGACTTTATTATAAGAAATTTTTTTATATGAAAAACAAATCTTACAACAGTTCCATACTCCTTGTATTTTATCGTAGATTTGTTCAGCTGGCAATATTTTTAATTGTTTTTTGGATGTAAAAAGAACTGATCGTAATTTCAAATCTCTATATAACTTGCTCTCTAAATATGCCTTGCAGACATGTGTTATACAATAGATCAGATCAGCTTTGTCGCCTGTCAAGGATACAGGTTCACAATGAGATGAATTGAATTGGGTAAAAATAAATTCGTATTTTGTTGTTTTTATTTTGCAAAGAAGATGAAGCGAATCATAAACACCTCTCAACTCTAGATGAAAGCTTTTCTTTGAAATTGAATTGATTGAATTGTAACCGATGGTCAAGTTGATACGTGCTTTTACTTTACTTTTCCAAATCAATCGTAAATTAGTTAAAATCAATTGTCCGTAATCCCCTGTATTGCCTTTCACAAGAAATATATCTTTTGTTCTTTTCAAATCATTTAGAAAAAAGTCGAACTTACCTTTTGTATCTTCAACAAAAAAAAAAGATCTTATCTTTTTTTCACTTTCTCTTAATTGGAGATCTTTAGAGCTAACATCAAATCTAATATCTCGATCTTGCCAAAGAACATTTTGTTTATTATCAGATAATTTGGTATTCATTTTTTGCACTTTGGGATTAAAAATTAAAGATTTTGAAATGTCGTGTGACTTTTTCG
>BLXL01011190.1:0-10609 GCA_023170135.1 Acarapis woodi | reverse complement strand
TTTGTACCACCTTGTCGATCAACCTGCGAACGTGCAAAAAAAGGTTGCGAGCCTATCATGATGAATTATAAGTTTGTATGGCCTAAATCAATGAATTGTGATCAATTTCCTGTGCATAGTGGTGAATCAATTTGTATAGATAAGAAAATACAGTCAACTAATGAGCATACAATCACAGATATGGATAATTCCATATTTAATTTAGGAAATATACCTATAATTGAAGAAAAACAAGAGAATGATCTTTCAAAGAAGAAGATTAGCACAGTATTTGATTTGTTTTCTGAAAAGAATGAAGAAAACATAGACCTGACTACAAAGAAAAAAAAGACAAACAAACGTATAAAAACGAATCAAAAAAATAATAAATTATCTTTTGATGAGATCATTGAACCAATTGATCGGGAAAACAATGGTATTTTTATTTCACATAATTGTAAGTGTGAGTGCAGGAAACCATTTTTGACCATACATCATGTGAATGACAAACGCTATTTCAATCAAATCGTAACGGGCAATCAGATGAATTGTGCTATGCCTTGTAAATCGCCTTATTTTTCATCTACTGAACGCAAAGTAGCAAGTCTTTGGATTACGCTTTTCAGTTTTGTTTGTTCATTTTGTACATTAATCACATTACTTACATTCATATCAAATACACAGCGATTTCAATATCCTGAGCGATGCATTATATTTTTATCTATTTGTTATCTTATGGTTTCTGTCGATTTTCTTATTCGACTATATGTTGGTCATGAAAACGTAGCTTGCGATATATTGCCTGGCGATCTGCAACTTAATCAACAAATCCCACAAGATAATGAAGATTCAACTAGTCAAACTGATTTGCTTACTTTAATTCGTTATGAAAATACTGGCCAAATACCTGGAAATTGTCTAGTTATTTTTTGGTTACTTTACTATTTTGGCATGTGTGCGTGTGTTTGGTGGGTTTTGCTAACGTTTACGTGGTTTTTACAAGCTAGTCTCAAATGGTCAAATGAAGCAATCGATTCTTATTCACAATACTTTCATTTAATTGCATGGTTCACGCCAGCAATTAAGGCTATTATTATCATATCTATTGGTGCAATAGATGGCGATTCGTTAACAGGTAATTTTATCATTCATTTCTGTTTCTAAATTTTTAAATATATTTTTTTATCAATATTTTTCTTTTTTTCGTTCAGGCGTTTGTTACGTTGGGAATTTGAACGATACAAATTTATTGCTCTTTGTAATCATACCTTTGTGTTCGTATTTGATAGTTGGTATACTTTTTTTGCTCTCAGGATTTTATTCGCTCTTTCGTATTCGCTCAGTACTTAGACAACAGACTCGTAGTAAGACAGATAAACTTGAGAAATTGATTGTTCGGATTGTGATTTTTTCAGTGCTCTATATTATACCTGCTGTAATTGTGATTATGTGTCATATCTACGAATATCATCATCGTCAAAATTGGGCATTGAATCACAACTGTCAATGCAAATCATCATTTAATAAACTTTTAACCGAAGATGTCAAGATTTTACATTTTACGAATGAAACACCGATGTATATTATATTTTTAATTAAATATATTATGTGTTTGATTGTTGGTATTACATCTGGATTTTGGATTTGGAGTGTCAAAACGTTAGACTCATGGATACGATTTTATGGTCGGCTATGCTGCTTTTACTGTTTCGGTACATGCAAACCAGATAAAAATGTAACTAGTCGAGAAACCTTGAGACAAAGTAATAACAGTATGGCAGCTCATTTGATGTCAAATATAAGACAAGATTCTTACAGTAATCAACAGCCAAACTCAACTCAACTAATGACTAATAGTTCACAATATACGAACAATTCTAATCGAGCTTATAAAATGCTCAATCAGCAACAACAAATTCAACAGCAATTCGGGGCACATCTTGGCCTTTCCGGTTTAAAAAGTTTATCATCTAGTAATAATGGATCTAGTTCTACTTCACATTGTAAACTACCACTATCACATGTTTGAGATATTTATTATTAATACTAGTCAACATATCATATTGTTTAAATTCCTTTTAAGGTAAGCAATAAAAACCTTTTCCAGACATTTTATTTAAGAAAGATAAATTCAAAAAATTTTAATTTTTATTGCACATAATCTTAAGTGTACTAAAATCGAATACCTAAAAAAGAAATTTCTAATATTCATTTGAGTGTATCAAAAAAATCACTAGAATGTGATTTGTGTTTTAATTAAGCAAATTTATTTAAAAATTTTTATAATAATTCTCGTTTTAAAAAAAAAATTAATTTTCACTTATTTTGAAGTTAGGCGAAATAGTTATCGATGAATTCTTTTTATGATATTGTTAAGTTAACTTATATTTGTGAAATCTAATTGATTATTATCTGAAGAAGTATAGATTTCATTTTGAAAGATAATAAAATTAACTTTATTTTATTTTCCTTTTTCACAGGTGTCTTTGAAATACATTTGCTTAAGTGTCATATATAATATAAAAGTTAATTGATTTATTAACTGTTAATTTTTATAAATTTGGATTCTTTTAAGAAGATTGATCAAAATTCGAATATCCGGAGATTAAATCTAAACAACAAAGTGAATTATTTTGATCAGTATACGTTCTTTATTGATCATCGTCGGATAATTAATTGATTATTTGATTTTGTATTGAAAATAAAGCCCTTCTTGGTCTTAAATCAGAAAAAAATTAGTATTTCGAATGAATGTCGCGTTTCCTATTGCGAGTCACACAATTTTCAGTCAATAATTGATCATTTTTTTTAATTGAAACAGGCAAATTTCAAATAAATCATAAATTTTCTTTTATAATTTATTTTTTTATTCCACGGGTACCATTTTTTGATAAGTTATCTATTTTATGAAATAATTACTATTATCTTTTCAATTTTTTTAAATGTAGCCAATTAGAGCGTTTTTGAACTCAAAATATTTATTTCTGCTAATTATCGACTAGTTTTGTACTACAAATTCGAAGTCATGTATATAACTTAACATATCAATTATGACTTTTTAATTACAAAAACACCTATTAATGATTTGCCAGAATTATGACCTATCAAGATACGAATTCAACTATAATTGTGAACCCTATGCTTTAGAATTTTATTTTAATTGTGTAAATAAGAATAATGATAGAAATAAAATTTAAATCTTATTCAACATTTTTAAAGTAATTTACAATCTGTCCGAAAATTTGAATATAAATTTTCAATAGTGTAAAAATCACAAATGAATAGCTTTATTTTTTCTCTTATGACTTCATTATAAAAAAATCATAAATGTATTTATATTGTCAATTAAAATTGGATTTGATTTGTAATTAATTATCGCAAAATACATCATTGTAAAATCTAATTATAAAATCAATTAGAAAATAAATAAATTTGTTCAATTAAAGTATGTGATTCTCTTTTAATTTTTTTTTCAAATGAAATATGTTGTGCTTAGAAACAATCTCAAAAAAGTTTGAGATTTACTAGTTATGTTGAATTATGAATTCTGAAATTCTTTCAAGAATCAAGAGTGATCATTTTCTATGTTTTAAAATCTCAGAAAATTATTAGATTACCAATATAAATACGTAACTTTTTTATTTTGTTTCTCAAATAATAATTTAGCTCATGAATAATTTATTGATAATGAATTTATTATCTCTTATTAAATGAACTATTATTCTTCACACAGAATTATCAATTATACTATGTCAATTACCCGTTTGTTATCTTCATAAAAATTTTAGCTTAAATATTAAGAATTGTATTGTGTTTGTTTAGTTTTAAAAATGTCTCATAAAATTTCGCGAAAAAAATGATTTGTTCAAGAAAATTTTTTATCAATTCGCTAAAAAAGCTAAATTTTACATCATTATCTAGTGATATTCATTTAATGTTTCCAGTTGATTTGGTTGATAAAAGATAAAAAAAAAATGAGTTTATATAATTTTTAATATTAAAAATTTGTTTAAATTATTCAGATTATTTAGTCTTGCAACTGAAAACCTTTAATCAATTTCTATTATTTTGTTATGCACATAAAATAATAAAATAAATGAAAAAATGTTTAATCATAAATCATTATGCATGGTTAGAGATTATAAATAAATAAAATTCAAATCAAAAATTTATTACATCGGTTAAAACGATTAAAATGGATTTTTTTAATATATAAATAGGTCAACGAAATTTTCATTTCATACCTATTTAAGTTGTGTTTTAAAATGATATCTATTTAGACCACTGTAATTAATGAGAATATTTATTGAAAAAAAAATCTTGTTTTTGTCTTTAAAATAAATGATTAAGAAATTTTTAAATTTCGAGTAAATTACTTGCTATATGTTTATCAAATTAGATCGTGTTTTAAATCATCTTTCCGTTGAATGATTCTTGATAGATAAAATAATTTTTTTACTTTAAATTTCCGTTTATTTGTTCATTAATGCCGCGATAAATCACAATTTTATTTTTCTTATTTAATTATATCGAATTCTATTTTTATTTGATATTTTCGATTGGTAGATTTTCAATGTAAAATCATTTGTAAAATATTTTGTGAAACGATAACAAATTATACTTCTTATTGCAGTCCAATACAAATTTTATTATGTACCAATATTATTTATAATGATTTACAAATGAAGGTTTGAAAACACCTTCGAAAAATTCAAATATTCTATATTTTGAATTATGTGAATTATTTTAATTGAGTTTCGTAAATAAATTTGAATTCTTTTGCATCTATAGTGCTAAAACATTCTTTCTTTTAAAAAGGAGAATCTCTTATAAATGCTTTAATCAATTTCAGATATGATATCTTTGAAAGTAAGTATCATAAAATTTGCAAATTGAGCTATAAAATTTTTGATGATGAATGATTTGAAATGATGGATCAAATGATATTAGATAATCGAATTGTTTATAAAATTCACTTATAAATCAAAATAGACGTTTAGAATTGATAAATTATTTAGATTAATTTTAACACATAAGAAGACAATAAAATTTAATAAATCACAAGTATTTAAATAAAAATTAAATATTTAAAATTATCGAAAAAAAAAATTTTCGAGATTCTTTTGAAATTGAACACGAGTTAAAGATAAAATTATTTTATCTCTTAAATCAATAATAATTATATATTTCGAAATCATGACAAACGAACAATGCTAAAATTGAACTCGAAATTTCGTATATTTACTATTTCATCTATCATCGTTTATAACATTTAATTTCAGAGGATTAGATAATTTTTTATATATTCACAAAATAAGCGATTATGTATCATTGAATATATAGGAAAAATATAAAGTGTGATTTAATAAATACAAATATATATTTAATATTATAACATTACTAGTAACCGGTGATGAATAATCTTACCATGTGATTAAATAGCTTTCAGTATTATGCTGGTTAGTGACTATTCGATAGGTAAATGTATGATTTTCCATACAAATTTGTAGTGATGATAATGAAATACTTGAAAAGAGCTCGAATACTTGCGCACCTTTTGACTAGTCGGCATATCTCATAATATAGAGATCATTTTTGATTAAAGAATTCAGGTAGATGTGTGCTCTTGATGATTTTCATTCAAACCCTTATTTATGTAAATTTCTGAAATAAAACAATCGAAAAAATTTACCTTCCTTGCTTAATTGAAAAGTAATACATCAATGATCACAAGTGTGAAATTTCATTCATTACCTTAAGTTTTTATTCATTCAATTTTAATTTTTTTTTTAGTGACATGAAATAAATTTTGAATTCACATAAATAAACAAACATTTATTGCTAACCTTATCTAATAATTTATTTGTGTCTTGATTTACTGAAAAATTTCGTTCAAGAGACTGATTCAGATATTTTTTATTTCACATAACAATAACATTTTATGATTTACCTAACTTAATGATCACCAATTCTTTGTTGGTGTGATAAATATTTCTTACAAAGTTTTAAATAATTCTGTCAAAATATTAATTTACATGAATATTTTTCTTGTATTTATTTTGCCGAAATCAAATTAAAAAAATAATGAAACTTATTATGAATTTTAATTAAAATTTCCACTATGAAACTTTTTTGTTTTTTTTTTATCTTTTTCTTTTAGAAAAATTCCTCTTACAATTTTTGAATTCCAGATTTGTAATATTTTTTTTATCATTGTTTTGCATTTATACAAACTATGACTCCATTTTTCTCGAATCTAATCATTATTTCATCATTATTATCATTGTGCTCTTCATTTATAATCGATCTTAATTTATTGGAATTGAGTTATAGTGTACCAAAGGAATCAGAAGAAATTAGACAAATCGACATTGTCACTTCAATAAGGGGTGATCAAATAGTTGGAAATAATGTAACTATTATTGCTAGATTAAAGTAAGAATTATATTTCTTTTTTTAAGCTTTTTTTTGAAGCTTCTAAGTTTTTTAATTAATCCATTTGTTTATAGTGAAAAATTGGACCAAACAATTGAAGCACAATTAATTTGTGAAGGCGAGAAATGTTTGAAAATACTAGGCTCTAAAAAATTTGACATACAGTCATTTGAAACAGGAACTGAAAAACTTGAATGGAATTTAAAATTAAACGACTATGGAAGAGTAAATCTACTAATCAAATTAATTGATACGAAAAAAATTAACGAGACCACAAAGATTAATAATAAGCATTCATCACAAAAATTAAAAGTTGGCAAATCTTATGTATTGAGTACCTGGGCAACTATTTTTGGCTACATATATTTTTTTGCTTGGATGGCATCGTTATATCCAATTTTAATCACGTTAGTTTGTTGAAAAACTAATCTAATTCAATAAAATTAACATTTATCATCTTTTGTTTTTTTTATCTGATGTAACTGTAGTAATTTTAAACGTAAAAGTGTAATTGGTTTAAATCTCGATTTTGTCGCACTTAATACAACTGGATATTTATCCTATTCAATCTATAATATATGTTTATTTTACATTTATGATTTCCAGGAAGCATACTTTAAAAAATTTTCTGGCAGTCAAATACCGGCAAGTTTTTATTGCAATAAATCATTATAATCAATATTCATCAAATTCAAATTTATATTTTTTATCAATCAATAGGTTCAATTTAACGACGTTCTTTTTGCTTGTCATGGTTTTATGATTAATGTATGCATTTGTGCCCAATGCATATTTTACGAACGAGGTGATCAAGTCTTAACCAATATTGCAAAAGGTCTCTTGATTGCAATTTACTCTCCCGCAATCATTCTTACCTTATTATATATTTTAGACGGGATTGAAAAGTACTATTATATTTCATTTTTTTCTTATTGTAAACTGATACTAACACTTTTCAAATACATGCCTCAGGTAAGAATTCTAAATTCTTAAAATTTCTATTTGTCAAATGAAAAGTTCGCAATTACTTATGGAATGCGAAAAAAACCAAATCGATAAAATTTATTATAAAAAATCATCAAATTATTTCTAATTAAAATTAATTTTAATTACTTAGGCATATTTTAATTATAAACGTAAATCCACTGATGGTTTCAGTATTGTATACATTTTTTTGGATTTTACAGGTGGTTTATTTGGAATTCTTCAGATGATAATGAATTCAATTAATCAAGGTAAGGTTCATTGGATTAGTATTAAAAATTCTAACTATTATTATCATTTGATCTATAGATGATTTTCATAATTTTACTGGTAATGCCGGTAAAGTAGGATTGGGACTGGTATCGATCTCATTTGATCTTTTATTCATTGTACAACACTATTATCTCTATCGACAAAAAAAGAATTTGATTCTTAATTCTCATGACCAAGGTAATTATGGAACTGGCAGTTCCAAAAAATTTGTTTTAAGGCAAAATAATAGTGAAAATCTCAGTATCGATAATTTGAACGATTACAGTTTTAATAATATCAACAATTTACCAGATGAAAATGGTATTAAAAATCAGTCGTATGTTGAGATGTGAACTCGATATATTTTTATCTTCTATAAATTTATTTTTTTCTATTATCTCGAAAAAATCATTATTTAGATATTTTATTAATTTAGACAAAATTTTTTTTAATACTCGAAAATCGACCAAATAAACTGTTATAATAATTTACTAGATTCGACCAAATTTTTTTTCTTTTTTGATTTAATGATAATCATTGTTCATGCTTTGATTCAACACTGATAAGATCTTCAAAAATATCAGTTTTATTTTTCACATCTGATTTCAATTAAATGAGAATTATGAATGATCAATTTTGCAAATAATTTTATTTGGCATTGTCATAATTAGGTTAACTTTTCCATGATGATTATATATAATGATATATTATGATAATATCATTAAAGATTACAATCGTCAGCCTAGTCGTAATTATTAAAAACTTGATTTATGTTCAGACTTTAGTTTAAAACTCGAATTGATGTCGTTCATATCATCTATCAACTATTTTATTGAAACAAAAAAAAACATAAAATAAAATAATTTCAAATCCAAGTTTAAAAATTGCGCTTTAAATAAGTTTAATTTTCAGTTCTTCTAGATGGTAGATCAACTATTGGTAAAAAAAATTCAGTTGAATTAAATGTGTCTATTATTGTATATATGCAATGTAAAAATACTCTGATGATAAAAAATTCTAATTCAAGATTTAAATTTCCCTATTATAAATAGTTCATGGTAGAATTATGATATAATTCTAAAAAAATCAAATCATATCATTTAAATAAATTTTCAATAAATTTTAAAAAATCGAATAAATTGTACGTAAAAAAAATATTTTATATACTTATTGGGTTTAAATTAGTACTAGAGACTTTTTATAAAAAAACTATTATAAAATTGCATCTTCTGTGATTTCTAAATTAATTAACATAGAATGAAAGAAAATTGCTATCGACAATGTTATGATTTGTTTTATTCAAAAGCTGATTTGAAATCTGTTTTAAAATTTGGAAAATTTGCATAAAAATAATAAATTTCATTGAAAAGAGAATTTAGTAATATTTGAACTTCATTAATTTAATATTTGAAAATTTAAAAAAAAATTAGATCATTAAATATTTGGACTACATAAAAAAATGATCAATTTCTGAATTCAAAATATTTCGACTCGTAGAATAATCGTGATTTTGAATATAGATATTCACACTCAATGTAAGAAAAGAATGTCGACAAATACATCACTTATAGGAGATAAAGAACGATCAACAAAATAATGGCATTGAAAAGCAGTGGAGTTCTGTTTCTCAATAATGATTATAGCGTGTGGTTGATATTAGTTTTTCGATATTTTCAAAAGTGCAATAATAATGCTTTTGAAATCTAAGATTTTTAAGTTTTGACGATGTACCATCTCTTCCGAAAATTTTTGGTTAACATCATACTAGAAATGAATCAAGTTTAGATTAATTTAAAAGTAATTTTGTATTTTAATATCATGTCATCTATTATCATAAAAAAAGACAATCTTGCCAATTAGAAGCAGAAAATGATCAAATGCAAGAAATATGAATTTACAAAAAAAAAAATTTAAAAGAGAAAAAACAAAAAGAATGAAAATTGAATAAGAATATAAGATTATCTAACAGATAAAACAGGTAAATTGTAACATTGGATTTGATTGGAATGGTGGCAGACTAGCTAAAAAGTAGATTATTCAAAATACTGTTATTAGTATTAATGTTATCTCTTCTAGCATTCAAAGTCACAAACATCAATTTCATAAGAGAACTCATCTTAAACACATATATAAAAACATATATAAACACATACAAAAGATGATTAGCGAAAAGAGAGAGGTGATAGCACGAATGTATTTTCAAAATTATTTCAAGCAAAATCAAACTAACTTGAAAATTTACTCACCAATTTAGCTTCTCATTTTTTTTTGTTAACAACAATCTTTCAACATCTTTTTTTCAAGTAAACTGAAAATTTTTTGAACGCACATCTACACCAATTTATAATAATTTATATTTTAAGAATATCTATTAAATGATATACACTTTTTAACTAAATATAATTTATATTTACAATTGAGCACACAAGAATGCAGATTAAATCTGTTTTCTAATCGTCCACTTAATCATGGTGCTGGTCAAGCAAACATCATCACCTTAAACTAGACTCATTTTCTTTTATCAAAAAAGAGAAAAAAAAATGATGATGATAGATGCCCTGGTAGGAGAAAGTGTGAGCGCACCTTTTTCACATTTTTTCTCAATCGCCGACTTATAGCATTATCTGTAAAAAGTTCTTTTAATTATTTGAAATGCGGTGTTTCCAATTTAGTGTTCTTATATAACATATTGTGAATGATCCTATATTGAAAAAAATATATGATTTAGATTAAGGTAAAATATTCTCATTAAAAAAACAGATAAACAGCGTCATTGAAATTATTGAAATTGAATTAGTTGACTTAAATTTTTGAAATTTTTCAAAATGATAATCATAATGAGATTAAAAGAAACTATATAATTTGATAAAAAAAATTGATACTTTTAAAAAACTTCCTCCAAAAAAATAGCAGATGTTTTGCAAAGTTAGAGCAATCATAATTATGTTTTGTCATTTTG
>BLXL01011189.1:0-10592 GCA_023170135.1 Acarapis woodi | reverse complement strand
CACGAATTTCTTAATGCAATTGTCACCGGTTACATTGGTTTCGATTGTAATGATTTTTATGCAGATTCAAAATGTCCCGAATGATTACTATTCAAATTTTTCGTTTTGTTTCAAATTTTTAGAATTTGCCTTTTTTACGCACTATATTTTTTTTCGTTACCACTTTCTGCTACCTAATCCATCAAAATGATGATATTTTTATAAATAATTTATTTTCTGATTATTTTCTTTTTGATTTTCCCATGTGTACATAAATTTTACTTTTAGTCTGTTGTTTTTCGAGAAAAAAAATTTTACCGATCAATTTTAACTTATCAGTGTTACTATTCTAAAATCTTTCGATGGGTTATCAATGCTGATTATTTTATCAATACAAATTGCTTTACAATGTAAGGCCACAAACGCATTAAAAAGTGCTCTAACGATTTCATTTAAATTTTCATTGACTATTTTAAACCAGACTATTTTCTTTTTATAATTAAGATTCAATATAGATAATTGGATCAATAATCTATTTAAGGTTACTAAGGTAACAACTAGAAAAAAAATACTTTTAAAACTTGAGAAAATTTCATTTTAAAGACTTTGTTTTCATGAATCGCTAATTTTTGTTCAATCGAAATCTTTAATTCGAAACTCTTAAAATTTATTTTTTTTATTCGAGAAAATTTTTTATTATCTACTTACAAATTACCAAAAATTATATTAAGATGACCTCCTATAATATTAGACCATCCACAGGAAAAAAGTAAATGAAAAAACAAAATTATTAAATTATAAAATAGACCTTATTTGTAAAAATAATTTTGTATTAATTTTTAGATTTCAGGCGTCTAAAGTTCAAAATTTGTTGAAAAGTGTCGTTGATAATGAATGTTCAAAATTCGAATAGTAATCATTCGGGACATTTTGAATCTGCATAAAAATCATTACAATCGAAACCAATGTAACCGGTGACAATTGCATTAAGAAATTCGTGTCTATTGGCAGCCTCCATTANNCATTTTGATGGATTAGGTAGCAGAAAGTGGTAACGAAAAAAAATATAGTGCGTAAAAAAGGCAAATTCTAAAAATTTGAAACAAAACGAAAAATTTGAATAGTAATCATTCGGGACATTTTGAATCTGCATAAAAATCATTACAATCGAAACCAATGTAACCGGTGACAATTGCATTAAGAAATTCGTGTCTATTGGCAGCCTCCATTATTTTAATATAGTAATTTTCTACCTTAGTAGGCATGTTTTTTTTAATGTAATCAGGTGTGTAAAATGAGAAAAATGAAGAAAATAAACAAAGAAATTTATATCTGCATTTTGATGATGTTAAACCAAACATAGCTCTAACCATTTTGAAGATCATACGAAAATCTCTTTTGAGAACTTCACCTAAACGAATGAAACGTCCTTTTATGTATTTTATTGGCTTAACAATAAGACCGTTTTTGAGAATTTTTAACAAATCTTTTAAATCATCTTCCAAACTTCCATTCGGTTTAGGTAATATTTCATTTCCAGAACTAGTTTTATTGTTATGCAAGCTTTGTTCCTTACACTTATTATCTTCACAACTAATCATACTGACGATTGATTTATCTTTATCATAATCTTCGTTTAAGATATACTCAGCTTTGTTTAGTATTTCTTTGTTATCTCCTTCTTCGATTATTTGATCATTTATTAAAGAGAAATCAGTCGTTTCATTTGCTATATTATCATTTGAAGATTGGATGTTAAATTTCTCAAAATCATTGTTTGATAAATTATTAGATGTGACGTTCATTTTAGACAATGCAGCCACATCTTTTATTGATTCTTTAGATTGAGTATCTGAATTTGTTTGAAGATGATCAGTATTATTTGATTTTTGAAATTCATCTTCATCATTCGACAACATTCTCTCTTGCAATTGATTATTAATCAATGAACTATTTGTTGTTACTTTATCGCTATGATTAGTTAAATTTTTAAATTCTTGCATTAAATTGACTTGTGTGATATTTTCTACTATATTTGAATTTGATTTTTGAGCTTTAAATCCGCTATGATTAGACTTTCTTTTAAACTCTTTAAAATCGATTAAATCATAAACAAGTGAGTCGTTTAAATATTTGCTATGATAAATAGAATGAATGTTTAAATGATTTTCGGCAGACTCTTCCTCTTCCACATTTATTGTCTGAATAGTTAAATTTACAATCGGATATAATTTTTTTAAAATTCCTGAATCAATTAATTCACTCAAGCCATCAATCACTTTTGGTTTGAGAACTTCTAAAATAGTGTTCAGTTCATAATCGCTCTTTTTATCGTTATTCGTATCGTGATCGGTAATTTTTGCATTATTTCGAGATTGTTGATCAAAATTATCAAAGTAAATTTCTGCACGGAACGGATTAACTATTGCTTGCAGTAAGTTTATTTTCGAATCAGGTATGATTGTTTTACCTAACATAATTTGTAGCGCACCCATTATTTTACCAACAATCCATGAATTAATATCAAATAAATGAAATGTCTTCGGATTCTACAAGAAAAAAATAAGTGTAGAATAAATAATAAAATTTCATAATTAAAAAAAAAAAAAAAAATTCATGTTTGAGGATAATATCGAAAAAATAGAACATCCATTTAACACACTTACCACTGAATATTGGTTCAAATCAGAAGATGTTTTACCAGAATAAGTATCGAAAATTGGCAAAATTGTATTTGATTTGAATTTCGAATCTTTTCTGTTCGCGAATGAATTCACAGGTGTGGTCAAGAGATAATCTATCGAGTTCAAAAAAATAATAAATACAACTAAATTTACTTTATTCATATCTATGCCTGTACGTGAACTTTAAAGACTAAAAAATATTATTGGGATGTTCAGATATATGCTGAAGAAAATGCTTGATAATGAACACATTTATTTCATTAATTAGCACTCAATCAATCACTAAAATACTGAGTCAAACACTAAACTTAGAATAAATAAAATCAATTTGACATCTAATGAAAGAATAAATTCAAGAAAATATTTATAATTCAGAACATTTATTTTGATTTGATAAAGTTCATGAATGAAATATAAAAAAAAACATAATTATTATTAAATTTCATTGGTCTAAATTGTGATGAAAATTTGTAACTCGCATTTTAATATTTGTTGAGGAAAAATTCTTGATAATTTAGGTTCGAGAGCGAAATTAATTCGAATAATATTATCAAATAAGAAAATGATAACGAACAATGAGAAAAAAAGAAATGTTTTGATTCATAATTTTTGAATTCTGAAGACAAACTTCGATATTGTTAAGCCTATCGAAGCAGTTCATTGGCCATTCAAATTTTTTGTATTAAGCGCACACAAGGTAATTTAAACAACCAGTACTAGGCTGAATAGAGACGGTGAAAATCGGTTCGAATGGCTTACTTAATATTTGACCGAATAAATTTGAATAAATTTGAATGAACACTCAACCATGATAATTATATTCATATATATGTTAGGATGACAATGTTAGAAAAATGAATAATTTGTTTACCAATTAATCAAATGGCTAATTACTAAATAGGGCCCGAGTTAAGTTCAAAGACCAAGAGCTGAATGATGTGACTAAAAACTAAAAATATGAAAAAAGTGAGTGCTCAATTATCGAGATGACAGTTAATTTCAATTTTTATTAACATTTACATAAATAATTAATCTGGAGTAATAAATATATAAAAATGTTGTTTGTACATAAAAATATGTCTATATATTTTATTATATAATATGTGATATATATAAAAAAATATTTACAAGGAGGATAAGCGAAGAGGAAGACAGGATTATATTGGAAGTATTCAATTAATACAGAGACAATAATGCATGATTAAGAAGATTGGGAAAGGATGCTTCGTTAATTTGTCCCTAAAGATGTAAAAAGTGCTTGAGCATAAGGTTGAATTTTTCATTTCTTTCATATAAAATAAGTTTTCGTTTTAAATACACTTATCTAATGAAAGTAATTAATAAAAATGCTTTTAAATTTGAATGGAAAGAAAATTAAAAAATTAGTTGATTATTTATGTATAATTGAAAAAAATCATGAAAATTGAATAATAATAAATGAAATTACAGACAGATGAATCGAAAAAAAAATTTTTTAAATTTGTTCTTCCAGATTCTTACATTTTTAATATTTATTAGAATTTGATCCAGCTAAAATTAAATTTATTTTTAGAGGCATTTGAAGCGGTTGGACATTTTTTCGAGCAATTGGCTGATTAAAAATAGCTCCCACTGGAAAAAAAATATGTAGGTAGGAATAAAATAAAGTTATGAAGAGTAAAAAAAGATAATTTGTGTTTTTTTTAAGAATCGTGAAATATTTAAGAAAATATTAATTCAATTATGATTTATAGTATATAAATTCATTTAAAGAAAAAAAAAATCAATAAAATAAAAACAGGATTGGCTTTAGCACGAAAATCAAATAAGTTAAAAAAGAAACAAAATATCTCAAAGGCGTATGTCATTAGCCTGCACATGTCTAATCACTTTTAACCAAGTTCAAAAAAAAAATCATTTGAAATTGATCAAGTTTATAGAAAAGATAAATCATTTAATAAAACAGGTGCATTCTCCTCAACACTATTTCGAAACATTTCACACAAATTCTTCCTCAAATAAGTAAATGTTACTTTTTCATAACCAAATGAATATTCATTTAATAATAGTTGTTCATTTTGAATTCCAAGCAAAAACCAAAGTAAACACTGAAATTGACTTATAGTGATGTATTTATCATCTTCGCTTAATGTCTCGAAACAATCTAGTATACGATCCCATAAGTTCGGTTTCGCTGTATTACAGAGTAATAATGAAATTATTAAAGCTCGTAATGGTGATATATTTACACAATTCAAACAATTATATAATTCTTTTGCATGATGAATACTATTAGAATAATTTATATTATCAAAATCTAATATTTCAATAAGTTGATTTACATTTGTTAATTCGTCGTAAGTTCTTTCAATATTATTCAATGCTCGAATGACCATATATTCAAGTTGAGATGCAAATATTTCATTTTTACTCTGATATGTAAATGGTTTTTTAAAAGTCGATAATTTTCGATGTGTCTTACCTTTCGTTTTATTATCTAATGTGCCATTGACATGACTTATTAGATAATCATTATTATTAAATCCGTTTTGAAAAGTTGAATTTTTTTCAAATTTTTCTCGTTCACGTATGGTTGTCAGTGATTTATTTGGTGATGAATTGTAAAAAATAGTTGGTGAACAAGGAGGCGATGATGCGTACATGTAAGAGGAAACTTTGTAACATAGTTTCAGTAATTTTATGCAAGCCGGACTACAAGGTGCGTTTGCTTCTTTAGCCAATTGAAAAAATCTAACATCATCAAATGTGTAACTAGATAGAAAATGACCACTCAATTTGCCTACTAATGATCGCACATTCTCAGTAAATAATCTAAAGATACAAAAAAATAATATCATTATAATTATTAATTATAAATTTCAGGATAGATATATTTGTAATTACTCAGCATTTTGTATTTCTTCACAATTCGGTACGTAGACATCACCTATATTTAAATCAACAGTAAAACCAAACTGACACAATGTTAGCCAGATCATTTTATAATAGTTGGTCGTAAATTGAGTCGTGATCAGACTATTCACGTTACATTTGTTCGTTATAATATATTTGAATAACAGATTGCAGTTGTTATAGGTTATTCTTACAGGTATCACATTTTCGCCGGCAAAAAATGCGTCTAACTTGTATTTTAATATAAAATTTCCACTTGTAGTTATACCTTCTGGATAGACGATCAAATCGTTATATTTGAGTGCTTCTTTTATTGTTATTAGTGTGTCGGTCTGACTAATGGATAAAAAATTTTTGCCATTGAACTTACATCGAATCATTTTTTTAGTCATTTTAAATGAAAGCAACTCAAGAATATTTTTAAACAAAAATGAAAAATAAAATTTTTTGAGATTGAAATTCATCAAAAATGTTGAATTTCTCTTTACAAGAATTAAAACGATTACATCAAGAAATGATATATGAGGTGATATAAGGTAAATACATTTACGTTGTTTAATTTTTTGATTTGGATAAAAATTTGAAACGAGCAAACCTTCTGAATGTGATCGATTGATCAAAAAAAAACAAAATCAATCTCATTTGTAATTTAAGTTTGAACATTAAACTCTTACTTTTATCATTTGAGTTCAACAAAAAAATGCCTGCCGAAAATAAGCACATTCTAAGCAACAAAACACATGGCAATATGATTATATTTCTAACTCCGCATTTAGAAAAAAATTTAATAATTATTAAATTTAAAAAAGATTTCATATAAGTTTACCTAACTGATTCGATTTGTTTAAGGCGATGAAGATCTAAAATATTTAATAACCACATGATGGATGTTGAATAAAGATTGGCCCAAATTAAAAAATTTGAACAGATAATTAATCGTATCGGAAAGATTGTAAAAGTGGCCACAAGCAACTATAAAAATACAGAAATATGCAAATCGGGTAATAAAATTAAATACAAATATCATTAATAATATTAATATAATAAATTTGATCAAATTAAGTCACAAATATTAAAAAAATCAGAAAATAATGTTATCATTTAAATTAAAAAGATAATAAAAAGAAAACAATAGTAAGAGGATAATTTCAAAAAATTTGAAGTGATTATATAAGATATGAAATTGTTATAAAAAAAAATAAAATTAGCTTATGTCAATCAATTAATATGAAGACTATTAAAGAAAAAAAAAGAATTTTTACCCAATACTTATTGAAACATGCTATTGGTACATGATAAATGAAAGGATTCACAGAGATCTTATCCATTCTAATGAGCTGCCTGATTTTTAAGTAATTTCAACATCAAATATTGAGAAAAAAATAATACGGAATGTGAGGATTCAATCACTTACTTGAATTTGAGCACAATGATTTTACAAAATTACAAAGTTCGATTATTGAGCTTTGATACGTGAACGGACAATCTTAAAGTCGAAAATTATAAATTATTCCTTACATCACGTAAGAAATTCACCTATTATTATTGTATAAATAAAAACATTAGTTTTGAATTTGATGTGACGAGTATATGTGAATTCTATTTTTGAAAGCATAATGAATTTTCGATAATGATATATATTATATATGATATATAATAATTATGATATTTAAGAAAAATAAAAAAAAAATAAATTTTCAAGTTCATAACAGGTATGCGAATGATAAAAAATAAAAAAAAAAAATTTACAAGTATGAATTAAAATTTAAGAGATCAAAATATAAATTATGAAAATAAAAAATATGATTACAAAAAAAATTTTTAAAGACAAATCGATTACTAAAACAAAAATTTATTGGCAAAAAAATAAGAAAAAAAATATTTACAGATAAATTATTTTTAAATATTAAATAATTCAAAAGAAAATATACAAATTAATGTACTATTTACTTCGAAAAATTTTTAAATTAACTTAAGAGTTTTTGTAGACTCGAATAAATAAAAAATAATAAATGAACTTGATATTATCTGTAAATTAAGTGGAAAATTTAGTTCAAATTTTATTTTAAGTAGATAAGCTTGCTATCAATAAATTAAAAATGAATAATTTATTACACGAAGAGTTTAAGCTTATGAAGGTTTCGAGAGTCTATAATAAATCTAGAGGAATTTGATTAACTACTTTTTTAGTTTTTAAATACATCACCTTAGTTACTGTGGCATAAAAAAAAAACAAATAAAAGAGGATTTAAATAGATGTTTATGTAAATTGCTTTATATATTGTTCGTGTTTTAATTAATCCAAATTATTTCATTATTTGTTCAAACACTATTGAAATGAATATAAAAACAAAGATGAAAAGATAGGAAGTAATTACTTTACTTTTTGTTCCTGTCAGCTAGAGAAAGATAGATTTTGAATAAGAATCAAAAAGTAGATGTAACAAAGTCTATATATAAAATTTTCATACAAAATATTAAACCTATTTATAAATTGTAATACAATAAATAAAAAATAAATATGATTTATAATTTTGAAATTAATAATAATAATAAGAATAAATTAAAATATGATTATAATATAAATATGTATTTTCCTTATTTGATTATCATATTAGTGAGAAGTCACATTAGAAAAAATTGAATAATTCGACATTTGATTTTTAGATAATGTATAATAAAAAAATGCTCCAAAAAGATTATTTTAGCTATATTTAAATAATTAATAACGAAATTGTTCGAATGACAAGAATTTTGGTCAAATCGCACCGATAAAATATTAAATATTGCTGAGGATAAAAATGGATAATAGATTATTTGCTAATAGATAGTTTATCGATTGAGTATTATTTTTGGCATTCGCATAGCAAAATCAACAGGTACACTTAAGAAAATCATTTGAAAAAAAAAGTTGTGATAGCAATGTAAAAGAAAAAGAAGGAAGCAAATCAAAAATTTCAAATAAATAAGTCGATAAAAATTTAATATCTTTACAAGCTAATTGATTAGATAATAAATTTAGTTTGGTTTTGTGCTAATAAAATCAAAATTATACATTTCGCATATTAATGAAATGAAAACCAATCAATTAAACATTTTGTTTTTGTGATCGCAAAACTTATGTTAAGAGTATAAAATTTTGAATTTAATATAAAGGGAAATAAACTTACTCAATACAAGATCAAATTGTTGATTCAAATAAATTGAGATGATAATATCAATAATCATTTCGAATCGAATTATTGATTGAATTCGAAGCAGCAATACTTAACATTAGATGAATCAAAAAAAAAGTGATTTCAAGGATTGAGTAGGTATTTCTAATTCTTGTTTTTTGAAATATCAATAATTACATTTTTTCCAAATTAATTCATTTTTCTTTTTTTACTTTGAACATAGGTTTCAAATAATTTTATTTGCATTTGTGGACTATTAGATTTTTAGGAACCTTTGATTTTTTATCGATTTTTGGAAAATTTAAATATCCGTTAAATTGGGACACATCAAAATATAACTGTCTTGCTTTTGAATAATGTAAAGAAATATAAGTTTGCTTAAAATGAAAATAAAAATAATAAATTCCAAAGTAGAGAGGTTTTAAATTCAAAATAAAGTAAAAAATTTCAGAAAATATGTGTTTTATGCTACAAAAATAATCACTTTTAACTGCGAAATAAATGGAGGTGTGATGGCGCTTCTAGATTTCATTTCAAAAATATTTTTTTTTTTTAAAAAACAAATTATTTAATAGAAAGAAAAAAACTAATTAAAAATATGGTAAAATTTTAAAACAAAAATTAGAAAAGTTTTCTACTACAAATGTGCCCTCTCACAGACTTTAATCAAAGTACTGATAAATAATTTGAAAATAAGGTTCGAGGGATATATAAATGAATTATAAAATCATAGCAAAATAGTCATAATTTGAATCGTGAATTATGCTTGATTTGAGTAATTATATATCAAAACAAAAGTGAAAACATTATTTGACTTGAGTTTCCCTGTTTCTTTTATTATCAATTTTTTTTTTTCACTGACATGATTTCTAAAATAGACTTGGTGTTTTTGATCGTTCAATTTGACCATTAATTGTTACTTAGAAATTCGATTTTTGGACGTTTCCTTTCAAGCATGATAAATTTTTTCTAAGTATTTAATTTGATCTCTAAATATGTACAATTATTAATCGGTAGTTCAATACCCATAAGTGTCAAAAGACAATAAAAAATTATTTAAAAATTAAATGTCAAGTTATATTAATTTTATTACTATATAATGATAAGATGATACAATATTTTTTTTTTAAATAAATGAAATTATTGATGATTTATTGAGTTGTTGATGAGTATACTTGACTAGTTCTAACAGATATCTCTGTTTAATATATTGACACACACTGAAAATCAATTGAACATTTAGTAAAAAAAGTAATTTTTTGATTAATCTTACTTTTTGATTTTTTAAATCTTTTTCCTTATTAAAGATTTTTTAGCTTTCTAACTAAAATGATATTCATAAAATCTTATTATTAATATTTTACTTTATCAATTAATATAAATAAATTTATTAATAAGTTCAGATGAAGAAGAAAAAAGATCAGTTAAGCTTAGATTAGTACTAATTGAAAATTAAAAAATTTCAGAAACATATCTATCAAATTATCATCTGGTGACAATATTTATTTCCACTAAAATACACTATATTCACTTAGCACTGCAATCTTTTTTAATTTTAACGTATAGTACAAATTTATTTAATTTTATACGATCCAACTCTACAAGAGCAGAATATTTGATAAATTCAATTTTTCAGAAATTCAAAAAATTAGAAGTTGCCATAATCATTCATTTAATTAAAAAATAACAAATCTATTAAATATTAGTGTCTTTTTATCAAATAAAAAATTAGTGATTGATTATTTTAAGAGATCAAGTTTTTCTAATCTATGAATCTAAGAATTATCGAGTGTAGAATTCAAAATATAAATGACTACCGAAAATTTTTCAAAACAATGTAATATGAAAGAAAATTTAAATA
>BLXL01011188.1:0-14949 GCA_023170135.1 Acarapis woodi | reverse complement strand
TAAATAATAATACTTGATCTAATCTAAACTATTTCTTTATGGCGCTGTATTGATCCACTTTTTTGTTTTTATGCTCGGTTTTTTCAAAAATTCTGAAATTTCAAAATATCAAAAAGTGATCAAAAAGTACACAACCTTTAAATTTTTTACATACAATTTAATGTCAATGTATTCGAAAATGTGAATAGTTTTGATAAAATCGCGATCGTTGGACATGAATCAATTTTCAGTAAAATATAATTTCTAATAAAATTTATTTGTAATCATAAATGATTAAAACTTTAAGTTTGAAATTTGAACAAATTAAAAGTATACAATAAAACTAAAATTTTTTAATTTTCTGAATTAAAAAGTTCAAATTGAATGATACTCAAAAAACATAAGATAATTTAATTCATTTTAAAATCTGGTAAAACACTTTGAGAAATTTTTTTCCAATTGAAGCATTAATTAAATTGATTGATTACTATCAATTATCTAAAATATTTATCATCTTGAGTATTTTCAAAATAATATTCGAAGTAGATGTCATTCATTTAATTTTGCGAAAATTTATTTTAATAATCAAATTCAGACGAAATAGTTTTTTTTACATATTTTAATTTTAAGATTTACAGTAAAATAAGATACATTTTTAAGACAATTCGAGATAAAAATCTATAAATTAAATATATATATAATATTAAAATAAAATACATTAAATGCATAGAATGAATTAGAATTATATTATTTAAGAGATGATAAATATTTTTTATATTTTTCATTCGAAATTTTTTGATTTCAATTTAATTTATATAAGACTAATTCAAAAATGTTAGTTTGATCTAAAAAATTAACAATTATCTTTTTACTGTTTAAGTTTAGAAGCAAGTCTTTTGTCTTCATTCGTTAGGTATTATTATTAATTTCAAGCTATAAAAAAATTTTGATTGAAAATGATGAAAAAAATTATTGTAAATTGACTAACTAAACAAAATAAATTATTGTATTTGATGACGTCGAGACAGCTTGCTAAAAAACGAAGATATATTAACTCACGAATTTGAAAGAATTAAATTATATTCGTTCTGAGAAAATATTGAATTTCGCTTAAAGAAGTGCTGAAGAATAAGCAATAACTAATAAGCTTGACAATTAGTATAAGTTGAAATTGTGCTTATTTATTCATCGATTCATTGTACAGTATCAATTTTAAATCAGTTTCTCTGATAATGAAGTCAAATAAATATTCTAGCTAAAGAAAACTATTTTATCAAAAACTCGAACTAGATTTTACATGGCAAAAAATAGTAATTTAAACAAATTTGTTAGGCAAAAAGAAAAAAAAATTAAGAAGATGTTCAATATTAAAACACACCTTGTTAAAGTGTATATTTATCTTTTGATATTTTTTTTTTAGAATAAAACAATCTAAAAGTTCAAAATGTTGAAAATACTAATACACTGCCTTAAAACTAAATTGATACTCTACATAAAGCAATCTATTTCTCGAATGCCATTTTTAGTTCTCTTTATGATTAAAAAAAAAGGAAAAATTCTGATTATATGTTACAAACAAATCACAGTGTGGATATCATTTGTTTTTTTTTTCTTTTCTTTAAAAAGCAGTAGTTTTAGATTGTTAGACTTTCAGTCTTATTGAGCATTAATTCGCTGCATATTTGAAAAAATTGAATGTTTTGACTTTTTAGTGCCTATTTATTCACATCACAAAAATGAAATAAAAACCAAAGCTCAGTATTAGATAATTATTTCAATCATCAACGAAAATCATTTTCTTAAAATTATGTCAATATACTAGATTATATTATATATAGAACGGGATTGAAATAAAAAACAAACTCTAGATTGTTATGAATTTAATTCGCATTTGATTTTCCTTTAATTGCAATTGACTATTAGCAATCATGTCCACTAAATGCCATGTTTTTAAACTTTGATTATTTCAACTCGAATTCAAGTTTTGTTTGAACTAAAAATTCTGAGGAACTACTGAAAATACAAGCTAATATATAATAATTCAACACTTCCATAATATTCTAATAAGTTATATTATTTTGAATTCAAAATCTGATAATCGTCAAAACTTTAGCTCATTTACAAAAGATTATCTAAATTCTAATAACTGTAAAAATCTTTCAAGTTTTAAGATTTATTCAACGTTCGATGCAAAAAAAAAAATCATTTTCTAATGAAATGCACTGGTTACAACGGAACAACCTGCTAATTGAAATATGAATGTTGAAATCTTCAAAATATGCTAAGAATAACCCAATGTTTAAATGCGATTAAATAATTGAACTTGTTAATGGGATAATTTTTAAGGACAAATTTTTTTCGAATCGAAGATCACTCAAGAATTTTCGAAAAAAAAAAAAAACGTAATGTATTTAAAAAATATGGAAATGTTAAACAAAGTTTTTATTATTTTTTATATATTTTCAAATTCATATATAAAACATGCTTAGATTTATAAATAGATAGCAATTATCTGATAAAGCTTATAAACTTCAATAAAAATCAAGATAATCAAAATGATTTGAACTTTTTTTTGAATCAATGGAAAGCAATAAATTTATAAATTTCGTTTCTAAAATTTATGTTACAAAAAATTTATCATTTACTTAATATATAAGGACTAGAAAAAATATGGTAATAAAACAAATAAATCGATTAAGCAAAACAAGCAATCACAATTGGACCATTCTGTCAAATTGTACAGAAAAAATTTATAATTTCATGAAATTTTGTTTGATAATTATCGTCAAACCTATCATCGAAGGATTTTATCAAATGCAAAAAGTTTTCTAATAAATCATTTTTTTATCCATTAAATTTTAAATACAGATTAAAATTTATTTTTTCAAATCTAAATAGAAAATAATTATCAAAAAGTTTCATGGAAAAATTCCAATAATTTTTGTTTAAAATTTTTTTTTTTCAATCAACAGGTATGTATTGAATCAAATTCAATAAGTGGAAATAAATCATTTTGTCTGCTATTTCTTCTTCAAAAATTTATTCGATAGTAAATTTCATCTTAAGAACAAAGTAAAACATGAAAATTTGAACTAAATAAAGCATGAATGCAAAAAAATTATTTAATTGATAGCAACACATTGAAATAATTTTTTATAAATTAATAATAGGATATTTTTTTTTGAAATAATCTAAAAAAAATTTTGTGTGGTCTGCAAAATTTGATTGAAGAATAAGAGTAAACTATATTACAATTATCTTCAATCGATAAGAACATAACGTAAGATTATAATCAAGGTAAAGAGTTTATTATTTAAAAATAACTTTTTCGATAGATTTTCAATGGATTAGATTGTCAAATGATTTGATGGGTTGCTAAACAAAATGCTAAAAATTATGAGGATTACGTAGCCTTAATGAAAAATATATCGAAGTAAACAAGCAAATAATTCAATCAACTCTCTTTCATTTAACAAACAAATTAAGTGTATATGGACTCGATCATATATTTTGATCGAATGTTTGATATTGACTGAACGAAAAATAGCTTGTGTGTCACTTTTCATCAGCCTTAATTAGTTAAACTTTAGCCGAATGAAACATATAATTCCCGAAACTAAATTTAAATCATACGCTATTAAAAAAATTCAAATTAGGAAAAAACTAATTCTTAGTGTGCTGAAAAATAATCTTTGATAATGTTTACTGTCCTTATTCTCACCGGTAAATTTAAGAAAAAAACAACATCTGTTAAATTTTATGACAAAACAAAAATGATCTTCGATTTAAGAAATTTTTCTTGTGACTTTTCAAAAAATAGGTCTACTGAAAAAATTATATTATGGATCATAAGTAAAAGAAATAAATTATTAAATAGTTTTCATCGAACTTAGGAAAAAGAATGTTTTCGAAAGCGATTTTACTTAACAAAGTCAATGTTAGGAGAACTGAAATAGTCTTTTTTTTTTAAGATAATTATCAATGAAAGAGCATAATTTTCGCTCAATTTGGCAGCATGGTACTTTTGTTAATACAAGTCAAAGTGAGAAGATAATTTTTATGGAAAGACGATTAGAGAAGATAACTTTTTTTGGCTGAATCTAAAAACGAAAGGAAAATTTCACTCAGTTACACGGCATGAAAATATTTCCATCAATTCAAAAAAAAAACAAAATCACTTGTACGAATGTTTTCATTGTCAGGTTAAATAGAGTATAGAATTAGTATAATTTTAAATGGACTAAAATTTAAGTATTTTATATTTCAAATAAGCAAAAGGATTACATTATTGCAAGTGAAAATTCACTCGTGTATTTTATATATATTACGAATTGCTTTCTAAAAATAAAAAATAAAATAATACAAAATTTAATTTCTTTTAAAAAATAAGGCATAAAAATAAAATGATTTCGGCTAAAAAATTATTTTTGAAGTATTTTATTTCTAGATAAACATTTAGTTCGAATTCCGAATTGAGGCGCTATCATTGTTTTAATAAAAATCCAAAAACAAATTCCGTAAAATTAGATTACGGGTTGCTTTATAAATCAAATTTTTTATTGAATTTACAAAACACAATCTGAATATAGCAAATAAAATGTACACTATCTCTCCACAGACAAATTGTGTAAATAAACTTTGAAATCATTAAATCAAATGTAATATGAACTGCTTACTTATAATAATTATTTTATCATTTTGGTCTTTTGTAATCTGAAGTTCTTGAAAACTTTTGGCCTTTTCAGATTAGAGTAAGATTATAAATTATCTTTTACAATTTTATATTTACATCATATTTAATTCGCACATATCAAAATGTTCTGGCAAAAAAAATCTTATTGAAATTATTTTGTTTTAAAATCATATCTGAAAATTTTTTCGGTGTCAATTGAAATCTTAATTATCAAATGTGCTTATTTCGACTTAATTTTTATCGAGAAAATTTATCGGATAATTATGAAACTCGTTCAAATAATAACAGAATCTTAGCATTTGAAAATTTTTAATTTTAAATGGAAAATTTATGCACCTAACGAGTGCTTTTTTTTTTATTTGAATAATTCTAAATATGAAGCCATTGCAATCATTATTTAAAATTCCTATTATATACAATATAATGTTCATAATTAAAATCCTAAACTCAACCAAAAGACTATAATTTTTCTTTTTTATTGATAATGTTAAAAGAATTTTTTTTATTGAGACTAATTATATTTTATCAGATAAAGAAAGGTATGGCATATCTTATTCAATATTTTAAGTTAGAACCGTCCGATTCGACGATAAATAATAATTCTTAAATATTCTTTCAAAGCAATCGTAATTATTTTCATGTTTTAATATTTTATATTTCGATCTGATTCTTTTCTGAAATTTATTGGTTCATATTATTTGATTGCAACTATAAAGTTTATCAAAATTTTTGATTATAATCCAAAGCAAAAGTCGTAAATATCTTTGAAAATTAATTGAAAATGAATTATGATTCATGAAATAAAGAAATTTTTAATTAAAAAGTTAAACAAAGAGATTAGGTTTTCTTTTATATCAGCCAAATAAAGAGGTTACCTTATTTCGACTTGCAAATTTTTATATTTTGAATGAAAAGAGAATTAAAACGTCTAAATTTTATGTTAAATAACATGTCATGTGATTTTTTTTTCCATTAAAAATTTTGATTTTACCCTATTCAAAATGTTTTTTTTTAGCTAATAATGATCCTATCTCATTTATTAGAAAATGATAATTCTTTTGAACATAAAAAAATATTAATTATAAATTAATAGATATATTAATTAGAAACGGTCACAAATATTTCAAACTCGACACATGGATTAAAACAAAAATCAGGGTAAAAACTTGAATTTCAAATCAATCAAGCTTGTTTGATTATAAAAATTTGACAATGAATTTTGAGTTCGGTGCAATACTTGTAAATTTCGATAAAATCTTTACACAACCTACCTTTAATATTCGAACAGAAAACAACTGAAATTCAGATGTCTAATTTATTTATTTATTCTTTTTTTTAATAGTGATAATAATTTGAATTATTGAAAATTTGAATAACTATTTCGAAAGGAATATATTGGGTGATTTTGAATGAAATTATCATGAAAAGTGACTTGCTATCTATTGGCTGTATGATTTTCATTAATTTAAAAACACTCATCATTGAACTAATATATCACAAAATCATAAAATATGATTCAAGTTGTCTAGTTTATTTTTAATATTTTTTTTCAAATAGAAAAGTTCAAAAAGCTTAAGTTTCCTCATCTTAAAAATTTCCAACTATAATTATCTAAACAACATTTTTAAAGATATTAAAAGGACTTAACCTTTAAATTCATGCTATAAGGGTCGAGATTGATAAAATTTAATCATTTAACTTTTTGACAAATTTCCTAATTTTTAAGATCATAAACTGCGTGAGTATTGATTTTAAAAATTTTGGCACAATTTTCAAACTAAGTCAAAAATAATTTAAACAAGTAGTGTGAGTTAATTGAATCGAATATATTTGAATTTAAGAAAATTAGTTTAAGTTTTCTAAAATTCAGAATCAAATTTTCACTTGATTTTTTGAAGAACTAGCCTATTAGCAGTATTAAATTATGCAAATTAGAGAAGTCTTAATCAAAGATCATTTTTGATTTAATCCTCATTGGCATGCTTGATTTTGATAATTAAATCTAATTTTAACAAAAAATATACAGTATTTAATATAAAATTCAAATAACATGTAATTTTTTATGAACCAAATAATTTATGAATTCATAAAATCACGAAAAATATTGACACCAAATAAGAAATGTATTTAGAATTGAAAACAACAAATTTAATGTTGAAAACATTATTTTTTAGGAATGAATTTTATTATTAAAATAAATTTTAGTTCAATTTTAATTACGTTCAGATTTAATGTGAACATTGAAAATTTAAAAGTTAAAATATTACATTTACTTCAAATACTTAATCACAGCGATGCAATAATTTTATCTTTAATCTGGAAAAAAAATTATCTCAACTGAAGTATAGTCATTTATTTTTCTATTACATTACGGTTGTATTAATTTAAGATTTAAATTATTGCTATGATCAAGCTGATGAAATCATTTGAAATTTAATCAATTGAATCTGTGCTTTGAATAGCTAATTTGTGTTTAAAAAATTGAAAATAAAGAAAAGCCTGAATTTGAATTTTGCTATCTAAATAAATTCAAATGACAATATTGCAGTCATCATATTGTTTGAATTTAACAGAAAAAAAATCGAATTAGATACGAATCATAACAAAAACCACACAAAAATAGTATTTCTCAAATAAATTTATCTAAAGGACACAATTTTTAAAAATTTTATTTCTTTTTTTTTTAATTATCTTTTAATTTAAATGAAAACAATAGTTGAAAATGTCCTCAAGGGAGAGAATTTCAAATGTAAATTTTTATTGAAGAAAAAAAAAATGTATTCGACCAAATTCAATTCGATTTAAATATCTTAGTCACTTAGACACAGATCAAATAAGTAATTTGAAATGTGCCATATTTTACAATCAACGACACATCATAATATCAACAAGTGAGTACGGCATCAACAGGTTAATTGTTCACTGAAAAAAATAAATTTTTACAAATTATGAAATTTCGATAAAGAAATAATATTTGAAAAAATTTATTTTTCAAAATTAATAATAATTAAATCAAAATTTTTTATATATCTAAATTTTTATTTTCTGAACATAAAAAAATCTCGAAATTATTTAATTAATTTTAAAATACCGATAAAATTCAAAGGCACTCGATTTGTTCAAACAATTATTTCACAATTATTTCAAATTGATAAAGAGTAATTCATTTCAAATGATCAGATAGATAACGGGATTAGTTTTTTATTTATTTTTTTTACTGTAGGAGTCATATGAAGGGCACAAGTTGCAAAAAACTAATTTTACAATGAATCTGTTTAATAGACAATTATAAAATTAAATTAATAAAAAAACAAAGAATAAATAAAAATTTTCTTTTAGACTTCGAAAAATCCCTCAATTTTAATATTGAAATTTACATCTTTTAAAGTGACAATTATAACTTGATAACTATTAATAAAAATTTAAATTTATCAACATTTGAAATTATATTAATCGTAATTTTTAAACAAATAACATCTTTTTATAATTCATTGATTTGATTGATAAGGTGATTCTTGAATTGGATGCTTTAAGATTACAATTAGGATAAAAATTTCCTCTAATGGGTTTGTAATTGTTTTGATGATTTGAATACACTTCAAAATAATATGGTTTTTAAAATAAAATTCGAAAAAAAAAAAATAAATTTTTTTTTAAAATGAATAAAAAAAATTTTCGAATTTCTCAGAAAAATAAATATTGAGAAATATTAATGAATTTTTTTTCTTTTAATTTGAAAAAATCTAAAATTCAGTAATTTTAGGTATAAATTGATGAAATTTTAACAAAATTTAAAATCATTAGCAGTAAATTATGTATGCGAAATGATTTTTCAAATCCAAATTCTAAGTGTAACAAATAAATTAATAAAATTTTCTAAAGTTAATTATAGTCTGATTTTGATTATAAAAATTATGATAATAATATTTATTAGTAGATTTCTTTATATTTCGAATTAAAAATTTATATTGTTTCACACTGAAATTTTACTATTTTATATTTTTTATTATTTAAAGTTTTTTGTCCGACTAAAAAACTTAGTTTGACTTGTAGTCATATCAAAGATTGTCAAGATTTATATGTATAAATATTTAAAGGCCAAAAAGTTTTTTTCTACTTTGAGCATTTATAGTTTAATGATAGCATCTTTTGATACGAACTTATATTTTGAAATTTGATTAGCAATTAAATTAATTAAATTTAATGACCAATAAGTTTTTTTTGCAATCGTATTAGATATTTAGTCTCTTATGTTTTATAGTTCATGAATGAAAAGTGGTTTATTTTTTAAATACAACGATTAATAACCAAAAAATTTTGAACAATAGATCATTTGAAAATTTGTCAAGCCGCTTTGTGATTGAGTACTATTAATTGTATTAAAGCTTATTTATTTGGAACCAATTCGTACTCTCGAAATCATCTTTGAATAATGAATAAATTATGGAAAGATCGTATATCATAATTCATTCTTAAAAATTAAATTTGAAGTAAATAATCGATAAGAAAGGTTTTATTCAGGATTTTGACGAATCAATTCTCTAATATTGCGAATTAATAACATTTATAAATCGAATTTCTTATTTTCTTAAGTACGAGAACCCCTCTTTCGAAATTAAAAAATTAAGCCGAACGCTACTTAAATCTTTTGAATTTGGACTCGCTCCCAATAGCCAGATAGATTAAATATTTTTTTATAAATATTTTCTTTGCGCGTGCATTATTCAATTACTTTTCCAAACGGCCAAATTTATCTCTTTTTAAATTCTAACATATACATAAAATTATTATTAAAGAAACTGTTAGTATTACAGATAAATTGAAATCTCTAAAAGCTTTAATTTGCCAGGTTTATATGAGCATAATTTTTTTAAGATAGAAAATATTGTAAATTAAAATGCTTGAAATTATTTTTTGGCGGATGACCTTTTTTGTTGTATATCTCAAAAAATTTCTCTTATTAATTTTAATCTAAATCAAGTAATTTTAATCAGAAAGAAAATTTTTTATTCCGTTGTAACACTAAATAGTGTTTGTGAGGTAAATAAATTCAATATTATGAACATTTTTCACTGATTTTGTACAGATTTAACTCATAAATGAAACCTTCTCACAAATAAGAATGGTTTAGGTTCAAATCGTACAAAAAAAATTTTTATGATTAGAAGAAAATATTTAAAACTTTTAACGTTTAAGTTCAAATATTTTATATACAATTTTTATTATATATATTTTTGAAATCATAAACAATCTAATTTAAAAAATTTTTATGTGTCAGAGATAGCAGAAAAATGTTTCATCGCGCACAAATTAAATGCCTAAATTTTTAAATATTAAACAAAAAAAATAAGTTCATTTCAATTTAATATTCAATATCTAGAGGATTCATTTGAAATCAATTTTAAACGAATCACTGGTACTATTAGAAAATTAAAAAAAAAAAGAGTTTTCTATTATTTTTTTAATCACTTAGTATCTAACGATTACATCGATAAACGAGAAAATATGATCATTGGTGATTTGATTAAAAATAAAATAAGAATGTTGAAGAAACTTTTGTTTTAAAAAAAATCGAGCTTTCGATCGTTCCAAATTTACATTCATGATAAAAATTCAAAGTTACCAGATTCTCTCTACAACTTTTCTTTTTAATAAAAAGATTGATGAATCAAAAGTTGATTTTTATAAACTGTTTATCTTTATCAAAAAGAAAACTATAACTTATAAGTCAAAATTAAAAATTTGAAAATTTCGATACATCAAATGCACCAAAAATGATTAATAAAACCACTACAATTCAGAGAATATTTTAAATTTTTTTACTCAAATATATCTCATTTAAAAAAATTAATAGGAATAAACTCAGGTTTTAAAATGCTTTCAGAGTTATTTTATTTTAAGATTAATATTAACAATTATTTGAAACAAAAACTCTGAATTCTTCGTTTTATTTTTTTGATATTTCAAAAACTTAAAAATTTTGAAGCAAATATTTTTTATTCATTTAGCTATTAATTGAAGATGAATATTAGCAAAATTTTTATGCTTTTATATAATATTCTAGAAAATACTTTCAAATCTAATAACATTGATACATAAAATTTCCTCTCAAGCTATATTATGTTAATCGATTTTTCAAGAAAAAATATTTCCTTTCTAAGATGCATGAAAAAATTAAACAATAAATTTGCTATATATAAATAAAATAAAGAAAAAATTATTTCCAAGTAATTAAAGTACATAAGTCGAATAGATCGAAAAATTAAATTCTAAGCAAGGACGCGATCAGTATTTTTAAAGTTTGAAGTTTTAATTTTCAAATTGTCGAAACGTAACTG
The DNA here is from genome assembly GCA_023170135.1 of Acarapis woodi. Taxonomy (NCBI): domain Eukaryota; kingdom Metazoa; phylum Arthropoda; class Arachnida; order Trombidiformes; family Tarsonemidae; genus Acarapis; species Acarapis woodi. The sequence continues at coordinate 3,939 of BLXL01011188.1, read as the reverse complement.
AAAATAAATAGCAAAGCGAATTATTTATAAAATGGTCAACTGAAAAATGAAAATTAGATATGATATTCAGTGATTTATTATAAAAAAAATTAAAGAGAAAGTAAATGAGAATTTGATTAGCATTTTTGAATACGCATATTTACAATCAAAATTATTATATAAGCATTATAGTTTAAGTGCTAGTCTGTTGAATATTTGTTTATATCAAATAAATGAATAAATGACATTGGATAATCAAAATTCATAATAAAAATTCTGTTACAACAGATATTGCTTCATGATTATAACAATTAATTTATTGATGATATATATTATAACCATTGATTTTGTACATTGGTCTACTGACCCAAAGTGGCTAATAAAATAGGATCTAAAATAATAAAATGAATAGTTATTATCCAAGTATAAAATTTAAAATGAAAAATATTTTAATAATTTTATTAACTTTGAATTAGTTTTTCTTGAAAATTTGTTTTGTATTTTCTTTAAAACATAATTTCGATTATGCAACAAACTTTATCATTTAATTAACAAAATAATTATCAATAATCAATTTGAATTTTCATACTTGTCACAAAGATATAATATACAGAGTGAGCAAATTATATGGGCAAAACTTATATATTTAATTTTTAACATTCGAATTAGCAATCAAATGATTTTAAATGATCTTTTTTTCTAAAAGTAAGTATTCCATTATAATAGTTCTTCGATTTTTGAAGGACTTTTTTTAAAAAACAAAGTGATTTAGGCTTAGCTAGAATAAGTTAAGAAATTAAGGGAAAAAATGATATAAATTTCTTACTTAGGTGGTCTGAATAGTATTTTCAATTACATAGCATTCAAACAATATGAATTTCTTATCATTATTTAAATTCAAAGTGAAATACAAAAATAAAATTTCAGAGCAACGGATAAATTTGCTGATAGATGACATAAATTAATCGAATTTAACTGCAATTCAGAATTTGAACTTATTGATTAAAGCTCTGAAAAATATATTAATTTGATACATAGTTTATAATTTGAATTTTATTAATTTGCCATTTAAATTTTTTTTTCTTGTATATTGATAAAATATAGTATATTATTATTTCATTAAATGTATTTTTTTATATAAAAAAGGACATTGAATGATGGCCTAAAATTGAGGTTATCAAAGCGAGTTTAGACTGTGCTTTAGGAGTCTTAGGTATAAATATTTAAATATTATAAAGCGAATTAAGGACAAAAGTATTTGAATGCAATTACATAAATGTAGATTCTCTATACTAAAGACTAAAGGAGTAACTGCAAGGTATTCAACAAATAATATACGACTCATTGTGAGATCTTCAATATAAGAGTTGTGATATACGTAGTTCGTGTGTGATTAAAGAGAGTTTGAGTTATGTGAAAACGGAAAAATTAGAACATTTCGAAAATTTCAAGAACAAAGTTCAAAATAGAAAAAAGAGTGAGAAAATTCAAATAATATTTTAATATAAGTTCAAAAAGTAATTCAAATGTCTATGCGATAGTTGAGAACTTTAAGAAGATCATAAAAAATTATTAAAAATACAATACCTAAATTTTTGTAATTATTTAAAACGTTTAATAGAAGAAATCTTTTCACACACTTTTAAAGTATGTAAACCGATTTGGTAGGTTTTTTTTTTCATTTCAAATCATAAGCCAATCGAACTAAGGTATTTAAAATAGAAATTTGAAAATTATTTTGTTCTATGAACTACCTTAGTATATATAAAGAACCAAAATTTTAAGATTCACAAGCTAAAAATTTATAAAGCTTTTTAAATGTCATTTTCATTGGAACATATGGTGCTTTCTAAAAGAATATGAGCGTTTAAAATAGTTTATAAGCGGATATTTTCTGCGGTACATAATTATTGTCGGAGGTGAATTCAATTTTCACTTATTAGTTACATGGACCTGCCCTTCAATAAAAATTTAAGATTTGTTTATATAGTTTTTTAAGTATTGTCTTTAATGTTTAGTAGTCCGCAAAGTAAGACTATTATAGAAAAATGGTTTTTAATTCAATATTTTTCTTAATTATAAATATTAAATAAAAAAATTCGTTTTAATTTTAATAATATAATAAATAGAAAGTATCAAATAAAATTTTTTCAAATCTTTTGAACTTTATCTTAATAAAGATGCTGAAATGAAAAATAAAATTTAATTTTGCATTCTTAAATAAATGATTTCAAATCAATATTTTTATTAATTTTTAACAATGTTCAAACTATATGATAAATATACATTGAAAATACAAAAAAAAGAGAACTTGAAAAAAATATATAAAAAAATTTTTTTTAATTAATAAGAATGGAAATAATGATTCAGAGGTAAAAATTAATTGAAATTGCATAACAATGTGCAATTTACTTATCTTAAGTTAAAATAAAATACCGTTATAAATATATATATATTATAATTATAAACGGTTTCAAATGTTAGCTATCAAATGTTTGATAAAGTGATAGTAAAGAGAAAGCTATCATAATAATAAGAATTCTATATTTAAACTACTCCAAAATAATTTAGTGCTTAAGCTAAGATTAAAAAGAAGAGAAATTAGAGACGAATTTTGTTTTTCTAGATTTTATTTTATGTAGTTCACATAAAATCTAGAGAAACCTTCAACAATACAGTTGGCCCAGAATTAAATAACGGTTTTTATAGAAAGCATATACAATATTCGATTAAAAAAAAATTTCATTTTTAATTACACCATCGCTTTATGTGATCAAGATGAAAAACTCTTTCTTATAAAAATAAATTAGCCTTTAAATTTTCACCTTGATAATTTGTTTACAATTATTATATATTTCATTTAACTAAACTAAAATATAGAAAAATTACATAATTTTTGCCATACTTATTATTTGCAAAAGAATAAGATTAACCAAGTACGCTTATTTTTCTGCTGCTTATATTCTTTTCTTTCATTCAATATTAATGCTCTTTTTCTCACAAAAGGTTTTCATAAAAAATACACATAACTATTCCTAAATATAATATATAGAATTTTCAAAAATTTTATTTTCAAGTTTGCTTTCTAAATTTCTTTCAAAAGTGACCCTTCTTGTAAAAAAACCTACAAAACTAGTTATGTCACTTGAAAATTCTGCATTGCTTTATTTTTTATAGATTAGATTAATAGATGAAAATATTAGATTAAAAAATCATATGATAATATCGATAATTTAAATTTTTCTGATAATAATTGAAAATTGTTCGATTTTTAATATGCTTGTAATCGATAGCATAGATGATTTTTTTTAAGAATTTTCAACCAAAATTTAATTTAAAATCTTACATTTTCACCAATTTTACGCATTATTCGAATCAAAAAAAAAAAACTAATCTTTAATTCTTTTAATTTATTCAAAATATTCTTCCTTTTTTGAAATAAATTATAAAAAGATAAAAAACAGTATTTCATTTTTTTTTTAATAAATCTATCGATAGTTTATAATTTAATTGGACAAATAATCAAATAATATTCAGCTTAATTTATCAATTTTCAATATAACAGTAGAAAATATAAGCACGTTATCAAAAAAATGATTTTAATTATTTCACAAAAGAATTATAAAATCTTCTAAATGGCAAAATACTTTTAAAGAACTAAAAGTTTTAAATTTAATTAAAAAGAAAGGGAGTTTTTGAATTTCAAAATATTATATAGTGATTGCTTGCGACCATTTCAACAAAATTAACCTCACTTTTCATTTTGTATAAATTTTTTCCGTTAGTTTAACATTGATAAATTAATAAATTTGAGATAATAAATAATGCTAGCATTTTTTTTCTCGAAAAATTTCAAAAATTATTTCTTAATAATAATTTTGAAATATATGTATTTAAAAATTCATTCGCCAAAACTTATGAAAATTAGACTTTTGTTCAAAAATTTTAAATTACTTTCTT
>BLXL01011187.1:0-11735 GCA_023170135.1 Acarapis woodi | reverse complement strand
TTTTGAAACTAGTCAAAAGATAATCAAACACATATAATTTGATCCCCTATTCAGGTGTGAACAAACTAAATATCTTTGAATCTTTTGAGCTGTGTTTGTGAAGAAAATTTCAAAAATTCTAAGTTTAATATGTGAAACATTTTTATTTTGAAATTTTCAATTATCATTGGAAAGTGAAAATATTTTCTTTATTTTAAAGAAATTAAAGATTAATAAATATCAAGGATTATATTGGCTGTCAAAAATTTAGATTTTTTTTGTGAATATAAAGACAAACACAACTTCAAGTATTCCCCTTGTTGAAAAAGATTAAACTTATCAATAAAAATTTCTCTAATAAGCCTAAAAACGTCCCAAATAAAATTATACATTTTTTTTTAGTCAAATTTTTGAAGAGTGCCAAAAATTCAAGAAAGAGTCTATTTGAAAAGATAATAATGATCTTCTAAACTTGACTGTTGAATTGAAAATTTTGAAATATTTCTTGATAATAAATCAAATCTTTAGACAACCTAATAAAATTGTAATTAAAGTCAAAATCGTTTGAAATTGAAAACGATTAAAATAAAAAAAGCAAATCTTTAATTATTGATTCTCATTATTGAATGTTGATTACTTTTGTCATAAATAATTAAAACAAATTTTTTCATGAAAAACAGTTTATCATAAAATTAGACATTATATTTTAATCATTTTGTGAACGTCTTAAAAAATCAAATATAGGTTGTTTTGGAAATCATGCGACCCACATGATTGTATGTTATGAACCTATATAATATAATAAGTTAAGATCAAAATTTTATTTAAATAAATTAATTGGATTGTGATACATCAAGATTCCATTAGATTGTTTTTAATCTTATAATATATTTTTTAAATTTTGTAACCTAAAATTTTTTTACTTTTATAAAAATTTTTGGAAAAGAAATCTTATCAGTTTCACGGCTCTAAAACTTTCAAAAAACTTATTCTTTAAATTTGTGTTAAAGAATTGATATAAATTCTTTATTTTATTTATTAAGAATTTAATTTACTGCTCGAACTAATCAGAAAATAGATAATTTAAAACAAATGTATTAGAAATTTTTAGACCACTTATGCAATCAAGTATTGAAAATAAGTTACTATTTGAATTTCATAAAACCTTCAATTGAAATAAAACATGCTAATCTGAATAGCATGCTATAATTTTTTGAATGCAACTTATTCATTATAGAATATAAAATTTTTATAAAATAACGTAACTTTTTAATGAAAACAATGATGTCACATTTTAAATAATAATAAGTTAACGGAAGCAAAATTTTTTTCACGAATTTTCATCTATTCTCTTAATTATCGAATTCCTAAAAAGATGAAGCTTCTATTGAAATTGATTAAATATTTTTTTAGTTATTTTGAACAAAATTGTGGCATTTTTTTTAATATTAAAAATATATCGAATATAAAACAAAATTTTATTTTTGTAGAAATATTTAATTTAAGTTAAGAAAAAAAAATGTTCATTAATTATACAGCCACTAATGGTCAATCTGTGCATAATTCTTTTTTTCTGACTCAAGTCCCTATTAACCAGTAAAATTTTTCATCATATTTAATTGGTATGTTTGTTTTGCTGCGAAACAAGTAATAAGACACAATAACAATTTTTAAATTTACGGCTATGCTTAACAACATTTTGGCTCAAAAGGTACATGAATAAAAATTCAAAAAATGCTTTCTAAATTAAATTTCTCAAAAAATTTTTGTTACAATTGAGATATGAAAATCAATCACTGCTATCTAAATTAGTATGATTTTGCAACGACAATTAGCATATTTTTCATTATTGATCTTATTTTGATTTAAAAATGTCGCAGCTGAAATTTCTTTGTTAGTTTGTCTCTTTCATCAAATTTATTAATCAAATTCTATTTCGTAATATATTTTTTTTTGCAGTTAACAATTTATCAAATACTTAGATTTATAAAAATATGTTTGAGTAACATAGATTAATTTTAACTGATATTTTTTGCTTTGTACAGATTTAATTATAGTAAATCGCTGTGAATTTTCAATGATAAGCTTTAATTATCTATCAATTAAAACAAAAAAAAAATTTTGAAATGTGGTTGTAATGATTTATAATCGACCAAACTTTTATTATAGCATATTTGTAGAAAATAAGAATTATAATGAATAGTGTTCAGCCAATTGTCATATTGCAAGCGGTAGAAAACTTTTCTAATATTTAGACGTACACAAAAAAAAATTGACCTCTGAATCATTATAGTTGATTCATGGAAAGCATAGTTTAATTTTTTAAAGACCTATTATAATAGAGTAAACCTATTTTTTTGAAACAAATTTCGTGCTAATTATTCTTACCGCAGTTACTCAGTTGATAATAGGTAATTGAAAAATTTAAATTTTGAACCTAGTTATATACCATTTCTGAATGTGCATTATCTATATTTCATAACGTCTTAACATAATTTGATTTATAGCCTTATTCAATTACTAAATTACAGAAAGCTTTCAAAATTAATTGAATTACATTTTTTTTGACATTCAAAAATTTAACACTTTTAGATTTTTGATTTACCAATGTTACTTTATTTGATTACTTTATTTAATCTCTTTTTTTCATTAAAATTTTGTTATAATTAAGTTTGAAATTAAAGTTGTCTACATTTTTATTTCAACATTTCAGTAAAATTATTATAAAATATTAAATTAAGAAAAAATATATTTATTTAAAATCTTTAAATATTTTAATTATTAACTGTAGTTTAGATAAAAAATATTTTTATATAGTATGATAGATTTTCCTAAATACAATCTTTTAAATGTCAGTTTTTAATTCTGGTTTCAATAATTACTTAATTTATATATGTGAGCATTAGAAAATCAATAGCTGTTCATTCAAATAAAATTTTGCTTACAAACTAGTTCTTTAGCGACTTGAGATCCTGAATATTTTTTTTTGAATTGAATAAACATATGATATATATATATATATACTTCTATGATTAAATTTTTGTGAATAGACGAAATAGAATAATAAAGAATTATAATACTCAATGAAGAAAAAATTTTCGACATATTTGCTAATCGAGTAATAAATGACCATGGAATAAAACTATTTTTATAATAAAATATTCAAGTATTTTTTCTGAATGCATCTCATATAGAATTTTATTTGTGTATAATTTATGGATTTTCAAACTAACCAGTGTTAATCTAGATCGCGTGATTTTTTTGGGGTAAAAAGTTAAAAAAATTTTTAATTTTATAAATTTTAAGTATCTTTTTATTAGATTCATTTTCATTCGATTTGTATGCGATAAAATGAGATAGATTGTATGTATCACTTGAAGGAAATAAATAAAATCGAATATCGGAAACGTAAAATTTTTTTTTTTTTCAAGTTTTTTTGTTTATTAAAAATAATCTACATTGAATATTATTAATATGATTTAAATTTCACTTAATTTTAAGTTATTGATTAATTCGATTTTAACATAGAAAAACTTTATCGAAATAAAAAAAAACAAGTAATTCGCCGTTTTTCATAAAATTAATGTAAGTTTTCTGACATTGAACGAAAGGAAAAAACATAGCCTACTAATTATATTTGAAATTTGAAAAATAGTTCGAAATACTGAATTTTAATCGAATTATACTATTGCGCTTGTCACAAGGCAAGTTCATAAAATGAAAGAAATAAATGTAATTTGAGATCTTATACAATTTAAAAAAAATTCTAGGCAACGGCACATTTTCTTTACAAATATATCAAGAAGAAATGTTAAGCCACTGTCATAATGATACCTTTTTCAAACTAAAAAATTAGATGAAATTCGAGATTCAAAATCTTTAGTGAAGTTTTTCAGAAAATATTCTTCTAATTAAAATATCATACGCCAGATTCTTGAAACAAATAAAATTACTAACCTTTGCTTCTTTCTTTTGTTATTTTTGACGGAAAAAAAATTTATTTTATGATTTTCGATATTCAACATTCAATTTATGAATTGAAATATTATCAAAGTTAAGACATTTTTTGATCTAATTATGTATTAATTTTGTTTGATTTTTTTTTTCGTGCAAATTTTATATCGATTAATCAATGTCCGATGTTTCTGTTAATCAAAATTTTTAGTGAATTACTCAAAAAAGTTTTTATAAAAAAATGCTAAAACAGAATTAAATAATATTTAAATAAAAATCACGAAGATTTTTTTTCAAAATCTTAGTTATCTATTTTAGCGATTGTTATAAATAGTTGCTAAATTAAAATCTTTTCATTTAAAAAGTAAAAAGGTAAAAAAATAAATTGAAGTAATCATTTAAAAGTTTTCGATAAAAAATAAGTTATGTAATATGATCTTTACTGCAACTTCTATGATTTTCTGTTTAATAATTCAAGATCACTTTCGAGATCATCTTTTAAATTTGATGGAGATTGTGACGCTAGTGGAACAAAATAATTTTCAACTTTAACCTTTGTTTTTTTAAGTAAGTTAACTGTCAATGATCGTTGCAAACTTGAATTTGAACTACTCCTAGAATCATCAGATTCAAATGAACTATCATCGCGATCTCCAGCTATCTTAAATGATTTACTCTGTTCTAATAGCTCATTTACTTTCATTTCAACTTTTTTTTTCTTCAAATTTCGTTTTAATTTATTCATTTCAATTGAATCAACTGATTCCTCCCATTGGCATTTATTTTTATTCGTAGGTTGTTTTGCATTTAATTTAAGTACTAACTGACCATCTTTATAAAACTTTAATGAACCTAAAGAATTATTATCAGTTGATTCTAATTTATCATCAAATTCATATTGGTCTTTTTGTTCAGATTTGAATTCATTATTTGCTGCCAATAAATTTCTAGATAAACTAATATTCGAGTTTTTATTATTTTTAGATAAATTTCGTAGCGAGATACGTTTTTCACTAAATTTTGAGTTTTTAATATGTTTTTCGTCAATTTGATCTTTTTTATTAGTTATCAGTTTGTTGCTTTTTAATCTACCACTTGTTCTTATACTCTTCACATTTGGCGAACAATTAAATAAATTGTTTAGGGAATCATTTACTTCTAGATCATTCTTATGTTTATTAATTGTGCTAAATGTTTGTTCATTTTTCTCCTGCGAAATACAATCATTTGTCCGATTCGTTTGAATTAAGTTATTGATATAATAATTAAAATCAGATGAGCATTTTTTTAATTTAATATCTTTATTATCGGCTGAACGAGAATCTAATTTATTTCGCGATTCTTTATACTTTTTTTGTTCTTCATTTTGTTCATCACTGAGATAATCAGCCATATTTCTATCGCCCTCATTAAGGCAAAAATAATAAAAATCAATTATATTTTTACTCGATTTCCAAGGTAAGAACTCTTGTTTGATTGATGAAAAGTTCTTACCGCAAGCTTCTAAAGCTGCAGCAAATAGAATACATTCTGTTATTTTCCAATCATTTGTGGGTAAAATATTCAAATTTTTAAGTTCATCGTCACTTATTTTTTCAAAAACTTTACAATTTAGATCACTTTTAATAGGATGATGTCCATTTACAAATTGAGCTAAACTTTTAATTATTTGTTTAAACTTTTTAATTGTTTCTTGATCTTGATTACAAGTTAATTTATCATTTTTATTATTATTCTCTTTTGTTGGCTTATTTTCTATTTTAATACTTTTTCTTGTTTCATTTGATGATTCATTTTGGATAAATTTTTCATTTTTCACGATTTTTGAAAACATGCAAATTGCTTTTGCTAACTGAAGATACTGTTCTAATTGATGTTCGGTTATTTTTTTTTCAGGTGTCCATTTTAATGTTTCACGTTCTTTTAATTTATATCGTTCTATTTCACTCGACTTGAGAAGAGGTTGGATAGTAGCCTGATATTGTCTGCCAATTCGAATACGATTTCGAACTGGATTACGAGCTTCATTTTCCCAATATGAATCAAAATCTTTATCAATCTGTGCATAGCTCAGACATTTGTTTCCATCATCTCGATTGAATATGTTTGTGGACATTATTTGATTAATTTTTTATAATTTGATACATATATATTGAATTTAAGTCTCAAGAGTTTTGAAGTATTTTAGACAAAATTCTAGGTGCAAGTCAGGTTAATAGAAGATTATAAAATCTTTATAGATTGAAGACAACTTTGATGATATACTCAACAATTGTGAAACTTTCAATTTCGAAATTTAATTATACATTCAATTATTTAGTTGTAATACTATAAAAGTTATGTGCAAATTTTTCTTTTTAATTTCAATATTTAGAAGAAATTTTTTTTTGAGTATAAGCTGATTTCGTCTCTTTTACTTTATTTTTTTTTAAACAAGCCATTTAAAATGTTATTGAACACATTTAAAAAAATTAATTAAAAAAATAAACAATTTCGAATTATTTCCATAATTTAAATATTTTGTCAAATTTTTAATTTTTGTAACTAAGTAATTTTTTTTCTTCATTTTTGAATTATTTAATTTTTCACTATTTTTACAGAAATTTGCAAAGTAACATTTCAAAAAATCTAGTATAACTTCAAAATTAAATTTTCCGAAGGTTTAATTTAATAATATTAATTAATATATAATTCACTAAAGATAATTATAAACTTCTTATTATAAAATTGAAATAAGCTAATTTTTAGAATTTCTTTTGACTTCATAAAAAAAAAACTAAAATATATGATTAAACCTGCGTAATCACTTTAAATTATAAAACACATTACAAATCATAATGGGAAAACTACTGGACCTTTTTCAAGCGATAAACAGATGTTTGAATAATACTTATGAATGGTAAATATAAGTGGAGCCCATGTAAAATTTAATTAGTTGTTTTTTTTCAAATCTTTATGATTTGAACTTTTAAATTTGTGTTCAGTGAAAAATGGTGTTTTGAAAATTTAATTTAATTGAGATCCACTTCTTTAAAAATAAAATCTTTTGATTTTTCTTTTGTCCAAAATTCGATTTCGTAAACAAAAAAAATTCTTATTCAGATAATTCAAGTTGTTGTCAAAAGATATTGAATGAAAGAATTTTATTTTTCAAATATTTTTTTTTTTTCAATGAATCGAAATATTCAAAATAATTTTCAGGTAAGAAAGTTTCATTTCGAAAATTATTTTAAATTTTTCTTTTCACAGTAATAAATATTGAATTGGAACTAATTGAAGAAAAGATTAATCACTTATTTTGATTTGATGCAAACTTGGATATGAAATACAAGTTTTCGGTTCGAAAAAAAAAAAGAACAAATGGTAAGAATGCAAATATTCGTAACAATTTGCTTTCAATTTGAATAGGTTGTCAAATATTTCAAATCTGCAAGTTTAAAAATCTTCACATTTAATCAGAAAAAAGAAATTTTTTACACATTTACATGTATAAACTTATTTGTTGATAATCTTAAATGTAACCACTTTTTATTTAATTTTAAAGAACTTAAATTTTTAAAATGCAACTTAAATTAAAAAGAAAAGTTTTTGAAGTTTTCGAATATTTACAGAAATATATTATTGAAAAAAATCACAGAATAAACCTGAGAAAATTTGAGGAATTAATGTTTTAAATCGCCCAATTTCGAATAATTTTTATATTTCATTTATAAATCTTCAATAATTTTATTTTTTTATTAAATAATCTTTTTTTAAATACTTTCAATTATTAGACAAGCCAAATTTAAAAAATTTTGTAAATAAAATTATTCATGACGACAAATAATAATGTACGGAATATAAATATCTACATTAGATCATTTATAAATACACAAACACTGTTTATATTAAACTGTCTATATGATTCAATTGGAACGAAGTGTTTTTTTCTGATGCTTTTTAATGATTCAGTATTACACTTGAATGGCATGAAATCGTCTAAAGTTTCTGTAAATAACAGGCTATTTTGTTCAAGACGTTAATGAAAAGGTGAGAAAATTATAGCACATTTTGTTAATTGAACTTTTCAGAATGCTGTAATTTAAAATTAGTTAATGCACAAAAGTTCTGATGTCTCGGTGGCATGCACTGAAAAAATATTTTTTTAAATTTTATTAAAATCATTTTTTCTTCTTTACAAATCACAATTGCACAGAGATCACTAAAAAATAAACGAGTTGATTTTTAAGTGAATATTAATTTTTCCGGTTTTATTTTTTTTTATGACTTCATTTAAAAAAAAATTTAAATATATCCTAAAATGTATGAATATTAAAAATTATTAAATGCTGATGATAATTTTTTCATTATTCCAAAAATAAAAAAATTCTAATCATTTTTCGAATTCAAATTATTTGCGAAATTCTTGATATCAGCTCATTAAATTGTAGATAACAAACAAAATTTATTGATGTGAATTTTTCTTAAAGTTGATAAACAAATTTTGGATTCATTGAATCAAATTTTTTTTTCAAAATCGTTGCAATTCTTTTTTTCATACCAATAATTGAACTATACCATAAATAATACAATATATGCTTTATACATTTACTTAATATACACTTCAATGCACAACAGAAATGGTTTCTCGGTAAAATAATCCACTTTTTTTTAATCACGAATTTAATTATGCTTAGAGATAATTTGAGTCCACGTGTATCCGGCAAGAAAGCTGTTCAAAAAAGAATTGAATTAGATTGTGTAAAAAGACAAATAGAAGGCACATTTTGATATGATTTTGAATTTTATTTATAAAATTCTGTAAAATATAATTAATGGTGGCACTTCATTTATTGTCTAAGCATTTTATACATGCTATTTCTCAGGTAAATTTAATTTTATCAAAACAGTTGCTAAATCATCAAAACCGTAAATATTTTTATTAAATTTAGAATTTTGAAAACATAAACGCATAAAACATATGATGTCTGAGCTTTAATTTTGATAAGAAAAAAAAAAGCGTTTTCTAAAGCGCGCAATGGCCTCTTTTTCACAAAATTAAGTAATCTAAAACATAGAAGAGAATCAATTCAAATTAGATTCACTTAAGATTTCTAATATGAACAGATGGTGTATAACACTTTCAAGTGGGAAAAAAATATTATTTCAGACTTTTTTGAATAATTTTTTTCTAAATAAAAACTTGGATATATTTCTTTTCTTAGATTCATATTAGGAGGCGGGTGCGAATGATTTTAACGATTTGCTAATTTTTCGAAAAATATTATAATTAAATCTAAATTCGTCAATGGAAAATTTTTACAGATAAAAAAAAATTGCCCCTAAAAAGTAAGCAATAAAAACATAAAAAACAAAGAGTAAAAATTTAATATGCTAATGCGATCTATTATAAAGAAAAAGGTTTTAAAAGAATTAATTCATATTGATTTTTAGTTATTTGGTAAAGAAATTTATTGAAAAATAAGAAAAAATGCTCTGAGAATAAAACACGAAAAATTTGTTCGAAGTTTATGCAAAATCAAGTTGATCGATTGAACTAAATAATAATAAAATGATAAAATTGGTTCCTAAAAATATATCAAAGGAATGGCTATTTGCAAACTGCAGTCGAAACATCATTAAAGATTAGATTTTATTTAGATAAATGTATAATACACAAATTAATTAGTTAGTAGATAAATAAAATAAAAAGTGTTTATCAATTCTAGGAAAAAAAGAGTTTTTTTTCCGTAGAAAATAATAAATATGGATAAAAAAAATTTGATATCTAGTTAATTAAAAGAATTTAAATTGTAAATAAAAATTCATATTTGATAAAAAGTTTGAACGTACTGACTCATTGCACTCCCGATATTTTTAATATATATTTAATATATTTAAATTCCATTGATGCATTTTATAATTACACATGATTATGAAAGAGTAAGGAAAAAAATTTGATATTTTCAGGATTTTTTGTACACATACACAAATAAACAAAACAAAAAAGCATTTGTTAATTTATTAAATATGGTTGTGCGTGTATGCGAATCGGCAAAAAAAAAAATTATATAAATATCAAAGAAAAGCAACAGACTATATACTTTTAACCTATCATTGCGATTAAAAGATGTTATTAGAAGTTATACGACAAGAACAATCATTATTTTTACTTGTTTTCGATAAGACATTCCCTAACGATGAGCTGACATACCACTCATTTGGCCTGTATAAAAATAGTCAAAGCTTACTCATCTTACTTCAGACAACGATAGCGATAAATCTCGCACATTTTCAATAAAAAAAAAAAAAAAACAAAAATAAATCAAATCTAAAATTAGTTTGTTTGAATTCTCCCATTTGAAGTTTACTGAACATTCTTTTTTCATGTTTTTCAGAACATGAATAAATCGTTCAAGATGGCTGCTGTTGAAAGCAGATCTTCACTGAAAAATGTGATTTCACCCTTTAAATTAATGTTAACCAATATTAGAAACATAGTTTTAGTGTATTCAAAATATTAAAACTATCGTAATAAATTAAAAATGTTCCAATGATCAATAAAATTCAGCGATTTGGTAATAATAAACTTAGTAATTTGCACATTAATAATCGTTAGTAGAATTATTTTCAAACTAAGATCATTGTACAGTGATGTAAATGAGAAATATATAGCTCTTAACAAACAACCCCTCAAATTATAATCATAATTCAAATTAAGCATAATTAAAGTATTTAATGTTTACATTTTATTCAATGATAGTTTTTCAAAACTGTCTAATCGTCTTAAACTCTCCCTTTCTGGTTTTAATTAACAAAACATTCGAAACATTCATGATAAGATTTACAGATTAAGCGAAAGTTTTTTAGAAAAAGAAAAAAAAAGAAAAATTTTAAATTAAACACCTGGAATATCAGGTAATTATTGTATATGAGTACTTTTTGGTATCTATATAATTGTTCTATTGTCCTGACTTACGTATAAAAATCTCTTTAATATTGATTCATTGTTTTCAATCTTGCTTTAGATCCAAATTTTTAAACGGTAGATCATATAGAACAAGAATAAAAATAGCTTACGAATCTCAGATTCATTCATTTTCAATTATTTTAATGATTTTAATAATGAAGAAAAAACTTATAATATATGTTTAGATAAATCAATTTAAAGAATAATTTTGCATCCTATGTTTAAATTGAACACCGTATCAAAACAACTGATCAGATTTAATAGTAGGTTGAAAATTTTTTTAATGTAGGTACATTTTTTCACAAGTAGAATTCACTATCTTTCTATGGAATGCAAATCAAAAATGTCTAGAGAGAAATCAAAAACACGCGCACTGTACATTTAGAGTAATAAAAGTTAGCTTTATATTGAAAATAGTTTAAAAGAAACAAAATGGATGAATGATTATTGAATAGTATAGGTGCTGAATTTTTTTTCTTAAAACTGTTTTATTTATTCACACATACATAACAATCATTAATTAATTTTAAAACAATGAAATTTAAGTATTATAAATTAAAATCACTAGGGACAAAAGTTAAATCATTTAACTTTCTTATTATTTAAAGTCAATTAATCTACTCATAATATTCAAAATTGATTTTCTAAATATCGAAATTTCGGATATATAGAGAAATATTAAGAATTATTTAGCACCTCTAATGATCATTATAATGATCTTTATTGGTAAATTATTAGATGTATTGTTTATATAAAAATGTATCCTATTTGTTAATTTCAATTTAACATACCAACTAAAATACGTTTTTTTCTGTTTATTTTGAATTTTTTTTTAATGAAAACATTGACAAAT
>BLXL01011186.1:0-11680 GCA_023170135.1 Acarapis woodi | reverse complement strand
GATTCTTAAATTATAATCAATACTTTTGAGTCAATTTTTCAGCAGTCATTAGTATCATTCTGAATTAAGTTAAGCACATATAAATCAATTATTTGATGTGAAATAAAAATGTCAATTTTTTCTATTATACTATTTTGTAAATGAATTTATTTGTCCATTTCTTACACAATACTTTTTAAATAAAATGATTTTGAAAAATAAATAAATCAGCTAATTTTATTTTTGAAATAGATGGTTATACAACGGAAGATTTAATTTTCTACTGGAAATCAAAGGACCCAGTGCAAGTAACAAATACACTTAATCTGCCTACTTTTTCCCTTTATAAACATGAAACTGATTATTGCACGAGTCGAACGAATACAGGTAAATTTCAAATTAATTTTAACTCTATTGGTTATTTTATATTTTTTATTTTTCGATCTCATTTATTTAAAATTAGTTTAACTTTCAATTTTTTAAATCGAAATGAATAAAGTAGATGAAAAGGCAGAGTATTTCAGCCTACTGAAACTTATGTGAATAATGTTCATCATTTTAAAAATCTTTAGAAAATCAAAGTATCTTTGAAAATTTTTTTGTTAATTAAATTTAAAAAATTTTGTTAAAATAGGAGAATACAGCTGTATATACGTAGATCTGATATTCAAACGCGAATTTTCCTACTATCTTATTCAAATTTATATTCCAAACTCTATGCTAGTCATTGTTTCATGGGTCAGTTTTTGGCTTGATCCAAATGCTATTCCAGCTAGAGTTTCTCTAGGAGTCACAACACTGCTTACTATGGCCACTCAAATATCAGGTATGTGCATATCATTATTCAAAAGATTTTTCATAAATCATATTCCTAACTAGTTAGCAGTCTAAGAAACTTTATTCGATCATTCAAGTTTGAAAAGACGTCAAAAAAAAAAAAAAAAATCAAATTTTAATATTCTATTCTGTCATCGAAATTTTTTTACTATAATAAACTGATTTTATTTTGTGTAACACACGTCAGCAACTAAAATTGGATGATAACTATTATTTTGCAGAGCAAGTCTGTAGATTATTAGCCGTAAAATTAAAATTCAAAAGTAAAATAATGTATTTTTTTAGCGAAATCATGTATAGTTTTGCCTATAATGTTCTGATAAGTATTATACCTACTTTGATCACTACACAGACTGATGATTTACTTTCTATTTGAAAATTGAATCGATATAATTTTTTCTTTTCTTATTCCGTTTTATTTTAAGCATTTTCAATACATTCTATATATAAATTAAAATGAATTCAAAAGTGAAATTTCCGCTTTCCACATTTGTCCTTTTTTTCCTATTTCAACTACTTTAATCTAATTCGAAATTATAACATTATTTTAAAAATCCAAGACAATTAAATTTTATACTTCCCATTCATGCTTAAAATTATATCATTTGAAAAAATAAGCCAAACAAACTGAAACTTAAAAATCAAAATGTTATTGATCTAAATGCATACGAATCTAAATATATTTTGCAAAATTTTAGATTAATTGATCATGATTAATAGATCTGAATGCACAGAATAGTAAAAATAAAGTGTTTTACAATATTAGAATTTAATGATTTCAAAAGAGAAAAAAGAAAATTTTTTCTTGAATTTAATACCATAAATAAAGAAATATTTCATCATGCAAACAAATAAACGTAAAAAATAGGTTTTTTCAAATTAAATTAGAATTTTTTTTCTTTCGAATATTTAGTAGATATTGAGTAATTATAACTTATCAATGATACATATCCAACTATTTTTAAAGTTTAATTTTTGAGTTTTTTTCAATTTTATAATCTTATAACATAGGTTGTGAGGAAGATTTAGATAAGACTAAAAAAATTAGACGAATTTTTCTTTTTAACAAAGAATGAAACGAAGCCGATTTTAGCTGACTTAATTTCAAGATTGTTATCAAACATTTTTCTTCATGGTTTACGAATAAACATCTAATAAGTGAATCAAAATGTTTTCCTTTGCGAAACTGAAAATTTTTAATTTGAAATATATTTGCAGAAATGATAATAAATATTAAAATTTTATTTTAATACCGTTCTCACATTATACACATATTTTTATTTTCTTAAATACTACTGCAACCCCAAAAATCACACTTGAAATTTAATTCTTATTAATTGATTTTGTTTTTTTCAATTCAAATATTTTTACTGGACTTATATTCTTAATTATTTCTTTTTATCCAAAATGCGATGTGATAAATTTGGTCAGGTATCAATGCTAGTCTTCCACCTGTATCATATACTAAAGTAAGTATTAATTACCCAAACATTGTGTATTTGAGATTTATTTTTAATTTTAATTTTGGTCAATAGGCTATCGATGTTTGGACTGGTGTATGCCTCACATTTGTATTTGGCGCTCTTCTCGAATTCGCCCTTGTAAACTACGCTAGTAGAACAGATAATCATAAAAAACAAAAAGTGTCACAAGGACTGAATAATCAAAAAAGTAATCCAATGTTAGGACAAGGTGCACAGATAAATATGTGTAATCCAAATACGCTTCAAAATTATCCGAATAATACGGTCGGTCCGCTTACAAACTATAGAATGACCAACGCTATAGGGCCTCTAGGTATAACAGGAAATAATAGAATGTTCAATTTTATGAACAATATAAATAGTAAACAAATGAAACATGTTCTGGCACCTCCGAAAATGAATGCTCTAAATGATTATCCTGACCTTCAAACACTAAGTTACGACCTCCCTCTTGAACGAAATTATCCTGTAATTATGGTAAGCAAAATGTGTTTTAAATATTTTAAAATTGAATTTTTTTACAAAAGACATTCATTCGAAAAATAATTCAATAAAATCAAGGTGAAAAAAAATTAACTTCATCTTATATAGTTGATAATTTAGAAATAAAAATTTGCAAATATTGTTATTGCACCTCAAAATAGTATTTGAAATATATAAAGAAAGTGCTTCATAAAATATGCAAAGAGTTTAATCATAAATTTTTCTCTTCTTATATTAAATTAGCCAAATCAACGAACAAATCGTTTAAATGACATGCGTAGTTGTGAAGTCACAATCAGTCCACTCAATAGCAATGGTAATTTTTTAATTCGTTGGCTACATTCATTTCCGTCTCGAAGCAAAAGAATCGATGTTATTTCCAGAATTATTTTTCCTCTTATGTTTGGGTGTTTTAATATCGTTTATTGGTCTGTTTATTTATTAAGAGATGATACTGGTAAATAAGACACCAACAAGCATATTTTTCCTGTGCAATTTTTTTGTACAAGAAAATTTGAAATAAGAAAGTTAGCTCAAGAAATTTAATTTTTATTACAAAAAAATTGGCCCTCTTTATTATATATGTATTCAGAAAGAAATGATTTTTATATTTCATTTTATAATCTCATTAACTTTGTATGGAACTGCTACACATTTCATTTGAATGTAATGTAATCAAATGAAATTTTAGAAGTCAATTAAGCTAAAGAAAAGAAATACTCTATACTAATGGAGCAGAATATTTGGGTAGATATTTTTCAATTTTCTCAATTTATAAAATTTACATCATCAAAAAGCATTGACAATTTTTCTTCTTTATATGAGCGAGCATCGCTTTAATACTCAGCATATCACCATTCTGATTCAAGTTAAAGCGAATAAACAAAAAAAAAAAAAAAAATATATACCATAAAGCCATATTCAAAATAAAATAAGATTGATAATTGGATAAAACTTAAATCTCGATGGTGTATTAGTTATCATCAAAATTCTACCGCTTAAAGATCAAATACCAAGAATATTCTTCGCAACTTCTTAAAAATTTACTATTGTCTTGCTCTTAAATATAAATTTCAAAATTCCTAATAGATTCTTTGAAAAACAGATCTTCAAGGAAAATGGTGAAAAATTTTAAAATCTACCATAATCAATTTAGTATACATTAATGTATCACTTTCACTATTTCTTGTCATTAATTTTAATCATTATTTTTAATATTGTGATCTTCCGGTTTCATCATGCTCTTCTTCTAAACAACAACTCAATTAAAAAGCAAAAATAAAACACAAAAAAAAAAGAGTAAAAGTTTAGAAAATCATTTAGACTTCTAAAAAATTTGAAAATTTTGATTAAAAAAATTCTAGCTCAAAAAATAAATATCATTTATTTATATGAAAATTAAAATTTTTGAATATTTGTAAATAAGGCACTAGAAAAAAAAATTCAATTTTAAAAATAAAAAAATAAAAGATTTTTATTTAGAATTTCACATGAGTATAACCATAAGCTTCTTTTTTAATTAAATAGAAATAGCTTAATATGAATATTTTTATTCGAAGGTTCTAAAAAATTTTTCAGACAAGATACAAAAATATGATGATTGCAGGAAGTAACAAAGCTCGCTAAACAACTAAAAATTTTGTTTTAGAGTATTACACGAAAGAAAGTGAAATTGATTTTTTTACTTATATCTATGATTTATAATTTTAAATACATGATTATTTGTAAAAAAAATACGTTTATAATTATCTGAAAAAAATTTATTTTTATTCTGTTTATTGAAACAATATAAATTTGTTTATCAAATTCGATAATCTCCAAGAAATTATTTTTGATTCACGCTGTCTATCAAATTAATTTTGAAATAACTTTTAATGAAACAAGACCATAATTTTGTATTCCTTAATATTTCGAAGTGTAAAAGGATATTGTGATTCAAGAAAATTTATTTGTATATAATAGAATGATTAGAAGAAGGGATAAATTGAGCACTATAGACGCTTTTAATTTTCCTCTTGTAATGAGTTTACTTATTAATTAAAGCTTTAGATATTGAAAAGTTAGCAAATTCAATTGCTTTTTTAGATATTTTTAGAATTAATATTTTGAATATTGAATTTAAAATTTGACTCATCTATTACTCATAGATATGTATTTCAATAGTTTTTGAAGACAGCGGCTTGTCAAAAATTATATTTATAAATAATTTTTTGTACGTGAATATTTTGGAGATGATGAATTTTTTATTTGGACTGTAAATTTTTTGTTCTTTTTAATTTTGTTTTCTTTTTATTAATTTTAGAATCAAAGTATATAATTAAAAAATATAAAATAAATTATTTGTTTGTTATTCTAAATAATCATAAGGAAATAGCATCCAACAATTAAAAAAATATATGAATCAAACAAAATTAAAAGTAATCAAAAATTTTTATAATATTCTCGAAAGTCAAATATGAACTGATAGATCTCTAATCAAATTGTTCTTAATCAATATTGTTTATATATATTGTTTGTACAAAAATATTGTAGTCTAATGTAAAATTTCTCCCCCTTCTTCTAAATAGTTTTGTTATATTTTTTTCATTCTCTGATTGTAGATTAATAAAATCTGTTTATTTCCTAGAATTTTTTTTGCATATTATTTATTTTTTCTTAAAAATTAACGTAGTTTTAAAATTTTCTAATCATTATTTATTTTGTAATTACG
The DNA here is from genome assembly GCA_023170135.1 of Acarapis woodi. Classification (NCBI taxonomy): domain Eukaryota; kingdom Metazoa; phylum Arthropoda; class Arachnida; order Trombidiformes; family Tarsonemidae; genus Acarapis; species Acarapis woodi. The sequence goes on along the minus strand of BLXL01011186.1, from coordinate 6,187 downwards.
ATTTAAATCTATTTGCAATTATTCACGAATTTTATTTATAAATTTTCTTTTTTAATAGATAACAAATAAATATTGAAAAATCAAATGATACAATGAATTCTTTGCTGAAATATTTGTTTATAAGCCTATACTTTTCTTTTGATCCATTTTAATTTCAAATGCGAATATATATTAATTAGAAGAATTATAATAAAAAAATTAGATGATTGATTGTTTAATTGATATTATTATTGATATTATGACAAAACAACTTTTCAAGACAATTCAGGTTTTGATAGCAAGAAATATTTTTGACATTTTTAATATTTATCCCATAAATTTTTCTTGAATTCAATAGAAAAAATTTCAAGTTTTAATTTTTTTTTTCTCTATAATTTATTCACTTTTTTATCAGTCAAGTTCACTATTGAATTATTTTTCCGGCATCATTTCTCTCAATTTTACATGAATACCACACTCATCAATTATGAAGTGCTTAATCTATTGATGAAAATTATCTAATCGTTCATTTATTTTCGTAATAAAAAATATCTAATACAGACATTGATTTTATCAATATAGGTAATGAATAAATTTTTTTGACTTTTATCTTTGTATATTTTCAAGAAATCTCAATGATTTGCAGATTTCAAATCATTGATCATTTTTTTACATTTTATTTTTTACTTCAAATTAAAACTATTTTATATTCAAGGAAGTTAAAATCAATAACTTATAAGTTTTAAGTTTTTGTCTGATCAAACCTTTTGTTAAATTTAGAATCTCCTTCAAATTAGAGGTTGAATTATTTGAATATCTAATTCGAGCAATAAACATTTTAATTTCAAATATTCGATTCTGATCATATTTGAAATTAGGAGGTTAGGAGGGTTTTCATTTTGAATTCGAAAATTACAATATATCAACATAAAAATTCTTTTATTTTGTTTGAAGTAATTGAGGCGTTATAGGTTTAAGAAAAAAAATTTTGATTTTCAACTATAAATACAAAAAAAAATCAATTTGATTTAAGATTGAATCGATAGTTTCTCATCAGAAATTTGTTGCAAAAAACAGATAGAAGTTGACAAAAATTTTTTTACTAAAAGGTTCTTCCACCTATTTTTTAAGTTTCGAACTATTATTACTTTAAAAGAAGCGCATGCTCAAATATTTTTCTTTAAATTCGTTCATTTGACAATTCTTGTGGTTTTTCACTTAATACTTTTCTATTTTGATAAATTGATTTTTAATACGAACAAGAAAAATTTAAAATAAAGAATCTTACTTTTTCTTCAAAAACTAGAGCTTAAATTAAAAGTATTTAGTTCAAAATTCAAAAAATGCAATATAAACAATCCAAAGATTACTTAAAAAAATTAAGTAATATTATGACTTCCCATTACTTGCATGAGAATTTTTAATTTATTTATGCGTGCAAATTTCAAAAATATATTTTTTGTTTTCTTTTTATTTGAAAATAATTTTGTCTTACTAAATTATTTGTCGTTTTTTTATAAGAGAAATTAGAAAAAAAAAGACAAATCATGCTTCTTGAAAAAATTCAAATTTAGCGCTAAAAAAATAATTAATTTTTTAAAAATCACTATTTTTAATTTCGAATAAACTCATAATGAATCAGGTTTTTTAATAATTGATAAATTGAAGTAATTCCAGATTGATAATTTGAAAATAAAAACGTTACTTTTGTGATAAAGTGAGTTATCATAATTTTAAAAGACTATTTCAATACTTAAATTAATATGTATCTTGTTTTTTATATTATCGAGATTCACAACAAATTAAATTACCTTTCTTCTAGAATAATCGAATTTAATTACCAATCATATTCAGTGCTGTAAATTCCTAAGTAGTTCTGATAGCTTGTTTTTTGTTTTTTTTTACAACTTTCGATGTGCTCTTGACTGTTTCAGTTGATTAATATTTGCTCGACTTGTATAATGAATTATTGTAAGTTAATCTTTTTTTAGAATTATGTAATTTTTTTTTCTTTTAATTCTTTTTTTCATAGGTTACAACATTCAAATTTTTAAAACTAATAATTTGAATTTTATAAATAATTATCTAATTTGAAATTGTCAAATAAGAAAATTAACGAAAGAATAGTTGATTGTGAAATTTTTTTTTTCCCAAAAAAACTATCTCATTTTAATTAAAATTTAAAAAAATTTGATCATCTACTTTAATAATTCTGTTTTTTTCATTATTTATTATTAATTCTGTTATTTTTTTACATAAGATATTTAATATTGAAAGGATGCTTTCGAAACAGATTCGAAAAAAAAAATAAATTATTAATATAGAATCAAAAAATTAAAAAAATTTTTATTTCATTAATTTGAATTGTTCCAGGCGAATCATGTCAAATTTACCGCTTAGACATATTTCTCTGGTGCATATTATATTTACTCAATCTAAATGATATTGATTTTTTAGAATCATTGTAGGATTATTTGCTAAAAAAATTTTTTCCACAGAAATATTCGAGTCGTGATAGGATTGACTGATTAAAAAAATTGTTCTTATAAACTCAATTAATTAACTCTATTTGATAGTTTACAAACTTAAAGAATCATTTTTAACACTTTTGTGATTTTTTTAAGTATAATCAAATTCGATCAAAAATTTGTAAAATTTCAAATTAAATTCTGATCAATAACTTTTGATGGTAAATTTTCGACTTTTATTCTAACCGAAATTTGACTATTTTTAGTAGAATTCAACTAATTCTTTATTCAAGATGAAGTTTTGTTTGTGATATGTTTACACATTTAGCAATATACTTAAGTAATTTATTTTTCACTTATTTATTATTTAGAACAAATAGTCACCATTTTCCCAATAATTTTATTGCTTATTTTTTTTTTGTTAATAAACTTTATAAAAACATAAATATTATAAACTAACTTAATTTAAGTAATTTTCATTCTATCTTTCTTGAACTGATAATTTTTTTAAAAAGTTAACTTTTATTTTTATCCTTTAAAAAATTTTTAAAAATTTTACTTGAACTTGTAATCATTCAACCAAAAACTTGAACGGAAAAAAATATTTAAACCATGATTTTTTTTCATTCGCCTACGCATTTTTTATGAAAATGTTATTTATTTTTTGACTAAATTTTGTGATCATCTTTTTATGTTGCATTCAATAATTACTGTGAATACTTTTTAATAATTAATTTTGATACGGATGAAAAAAATCATCGCCGAAAAAAAAACTAAAAAAATTTTCAAGCTAATTCCTGACTTGAAAGTAAGAAAAAATTAAAAAAGAAAATTGTGAATTCAATCTCTAAATTTTTACTATTTGGACTTGGTAATTTGAAATACTGAAATTAAGATTAATATTTTAACGTACATTGATTTGAAGATAATTAGACAATACTTTATTGATAAAAATAGTGTTTAAATCATCGCTCCTTTTTCAAAATTTCTTCTATAATTCCTTTTTCAATTTCATAGGAATATTCAAGTAATCATCAAATTTAAATAAATACCAATGAAATTTTTTTTATTTTCAATATTTCAATAAACGACTTCAAGTGCTTTTTTGAAGAATATTAAAATTTATCTAAAATTTATTTATATAATAAATTTTCTTAATGAATTATTTGATTTCGATAAAAAGAGATAATTTTTTTGATTTTATAAATTAAATCAATCGTTTATGAGTCTCAGTCCCGAAGATTTTAATCGAAGAATTCAAAACTACGTGTTATTTTTTAAAACAATTGAACCTGAAAAAAAAAAATTTAAACAAATAGTCGAATTGATATTATATTCAAATTCAAACATTAAGATATTTAGTCCACTCGAAATATTGACTGTGTTATATAAATTATTTATGTTCTAAAATGAAAATTCGAACTTTAAATTGAAATTTTTTCTTAGTTAGCTTCAAACCTTTCAACAAACAAAAAAAAAACATCATTTCAAACTTTTTGTCGACAGCGCCATCTTGCATACAGTTTTTTTGGAATTTTCGACAAAAATTATCTTTGTTTTTAGAAAAGCAGTTTTTTACAGTTTTCGCTGATTTCGAATCAAAAATTGCACGGTCAAACAGGTTTATTCAAAACATTGATTGTTAAGCATTGTACATTTGTCATTTAAAGTTATTTGGAATTTTGTGAACACAAAAAATATAATTTTTTATTTTAGTTTTATAACTTCAGATTGAGTGTTTGATTCAACTATCAACAAGAATAAATTTGTTTTTTAAAGCCAAATCACACCTGATTAAAAGATGAAATCAAGATTAACGATCTTCTTAGTTCTCAATCTACTCTTGTCTTCTTTTGCTTTATCGCTCAAATTGCCTGAACCATCACCAACTGTTCTGATAGTTAATCATCTAAATTATTTACAGTATGATTATTTTGCGAATCCGATTAGAACAAATAATTATCAATTTTATGCGGAATCAACTCAAATTGACAGTCCATCAAATGATTACAACCATTATCAAACGAGCAATTTGGATTTAATTTTAAGTGGACATTTAGATGTTCAATTGAATCAATCAAATGATTTAAATGACAATCACAGTCAGATAAATAATCAATCAAGTACACCCTCTCAAAATGAATCATGTGTACAACAAAACGAATTAATTAATAATGAATTGTCTACATCATGCAATGAAAATGAATCAATCAAAAGATCAAATGTTCAACATGAAAACAACGATGAAAATGATCTGAGAAATAATGTGCAATCGAATTCTACAAATGACTTAAACGATGAATTAAATAATTTAGAGACAGAAAATTCGGCTGGAAGCCTACATCATCTTTTTGAACTAAATTTGCTTCCAAATAACGAATCATTTGTAATCGATAACAATTCTTCTATTTTGGATATTCTACAGGTAATTAAGAATATTTTTATTTTACAATCAATAATTTGATAATCTTATCCTTTTTTTTATTTGTTTGAAAAATTTTTGATTTTTCCCCCTTATCAAGATTAATTTATAAATCTATTCTATTATTTTGAGAATTTTAATTCTTATTGATCGATTTTAAACAGAAACGAATTTGAATGTTAATTTTTCAATTCAAAAAAATACCTTATCGAAATTTTAAATGTGTATATTATCGGATTGATCTAGAATTTAAGTAACTATATTTCTGATGGATGCACATTCGAATAGTTAAAAATTTATTGACTACAGGTGATTCTAATTTTATTACGATTTTAAAATAAATTATAAATAGACATAAGAACTTATTTTCTAATCATAGCTTGTTGTTATTAAATTTTAGTCTAGCATTTAGTTGTGAAATTTTTCGCACCTTTTTTTTTAATTTAGCCTATTAATTCATTTTTTTGCAATTTTAGTCGAGACGTCTGTCAGAAAATGCCCTGCATGCTGAGAACAATTTGTATTTTTTATATGAATGTTTGAATCGAATTTTAAAATCTGAAAATTATTTCTCAATCTCCCGCTTCTGACATATATTAATTGTATGATGTTTAATTTAAATCAAAATTATTAGATTTTCTTTGTCATTAGGCCAATTTTTATTCAAAAGGACAAATTAAATTTAATATTTTGTTTTCTTATATAAATTTTATATAAAAATATTTAATCAAAAAAACATTCTTTTATTATTTCTAAGTTGTTTTTTTAGTCTATCGTTTATCACTTTGCCAAATTAAGCCTACCACTTCAATGTATTTATTTTCTAGAATAGTATCGATAAGTTTTCTTTTAATTTTATTCTCACAATTCTAACGGCCAAATGAATTATTTTGATAATTTTTCTGTTTTCTTAATGTGTCGTAAAATTTTTTTTTTGATCGAATATGTGGTCGATAAATAATCGATTATCTGGCTTCTTCTCTTAAATCATTCTCATGGTCGATGAATGATTGCTCGTTAACAGATCTTCTTAAAAAAATATTCATTACTTTTTGAAATGTTTAAAACTAATTCATCTTTGTATCAACTAATCAATATGTGCGATTTATAAAAAAGTATGAAATGGTAGAGAAACTTTATCTATATTGGGGTGATAATGTTTACATTAAGTTCACTGAAACAGTTCAAGGACATAAAAAAAATTTTTTATTCATTAACTTATATCTTCATCGTATTGCAAAAAAAATTTTATTTTGTTTTTTTCTAAAAACTCTTTTATTTATATTGTGATGTTATTTTGCAAAATAGAGAATGTTGC
>BLXL01011185.1:0-26440 GCA_023170135.1 Acarapis woodi | reverse complement strand
ACCAACTTATTAACTTTTAAACAATCCAATTCGAGATGATCTAAATTTTCGCTCATTTTTCCATCCGAAATTTATTAATCGAAAACACCACTTTTGTTTACTTACAGCGCTCTTTACGGCAATACGACCTTTTTTTAATTTTGCGGCTTTTCACACATATTTTAAATCGAGCGCTAAATTTTAAAATTTTAAATCTAACTTATTCCCGCTGAAAAGGAAAATGAAAAAATAGAAATAACAAGTTAAATACGCTCAAAACAAATTCGATAAATGACAACAAGTATTTTTCTTTTTATAAGTGTTTGTTATGTGAATTTCTTATCTATCATGCATTTATATCTTTATTAGGATTCCTAAATTCTACCTAAGATTTTAGTTTTTCTTAAATTAAAAATAAATTTAATTTAATATTGTTCGCTTTCTCTAATTATAATCATTTTTCTGTAACTTATTGTTCAATTTTCCTATCTTATTAAATATCAAAATTCTTTCTCTATGAAATAACTGAAGATCCTAAATTGAATTTTTATCAGGATTTTTTTGACTAACTTTTCAATCAAATCATTAATTTTATACCAAATTAGATATCCAAAGAATTTCATTTTAAATCTGATAATCTTACGTATGAAAATATAAAGACAAAAACACAATTCATCAAACAAATCAACATATCGAAGATAAAATAATATTAGAATTTAACTAACTTTTGTTTATTAAGAATCGATACTTCAAAAAGGAAAAAAAAAGATATTTTAATTAAAAAATTTTATTCTTTATTTTAATTTTCATCTTCACTAAAATAATTTGTTTAGAATCACTATTATAAAAAAAAATTATTTATATGTATAAGTAATATAAAAGTAAAATTTTTTTTTCAATAATGTTGATTTTTGATTTTTATTTTTTACTATTTATTTAAATGATTTTGAACTGATTTTAAGCTTATTAAATTTTCGCAAAAATTGAAAATATAAATTTAATATATTATCTCAAGGAATGCAGAAAACTAGAACAAAATTATATGAAAAAAATTTCATTTTTTATCAATCAAATGCTGAAATCGCAAAATACATTTTTTCATTGAATGAACAAATAAAGAACAATCAGAAATCAAGAGTGAAAAGATTATAAATATTTTATGATAATGAAATAGTAAGGAAAATGATAATTAAAACAATTCGAATTTCGCCTATTCAATAAACAAAAATTATTAAAAAATAATAGCAATCTGAATCCAATTGATTTGATTTCTTGTACAAAAGGAAAACGGTTGCGTATGAATAAAAGAAATGGGTGATAATCAATGATTGAAATTTATCAAAAAATAATGGCTTATATAAAATTTTTGATGGCAAAATTTAAGTTGTCATTTCTTCTCGCAATTCATCGATGAAAGCTATATCAAGATTGTGTTCTGCATGATTGAAAATGTATATCAGTACATAATTTGCAGAATAACCTTATCATATAATTATTTAACCTTACCCTTGAATATTATTATTAGGTACATTGCTTTGCGTCTGGTTATTAGCCACCAGATCATTTTATTAACCATGAGTATATCTTAAAATTTAACAAAAAAAAAAAAAAAATTAATTTATTTCACCAATTTATAGCGCTAATTTAATTCATTTGGCTAGTTTATTAAATAATTTTATCAAAATATCATATAGAATTTATGCAGATTATATTTATTTCATAATGTAACTATACAGGTGTTCGGAAAAAAATTTATTGTAAAAAAAATAACCATTTTTTGAATCAGGCATTTTTAGTCATTTAAATCAATTAGGTAATTAAATAATTTTAACATGCCCGTGAATCGCTAAAATATGACTTAACATATATTGGACCGATTTTCCTTTCAAAAATCTTTGAGCCCTAAAGACATATTAAAGACTAAAGAAATTATTTATATTTCTTTTATCAATTGATCAATTGATCAATTTTATTTAAAATTAATGATTTTTGAGCTTCAATCCATTCAAGTGAAGAAATGTTTAAAAAAATCCATGATTTATTAACCATTCTAAAATATAGAAAATTAGTCTCATGATCGCAGATTGAGCATACCTTTGTTATTTATTGATTTATTTTCAATAAAGATGCCCTTATTTCTTTTCTACCAAATGAAACAAAAATTAACAATTAGATTATACTCAAATATTGTCAGAAAAAAAAGAAAACATACTAACCAATTGCGTGGCTTGATTGAATTTATAATTACCAAATCGAATAAAATTGTCGTCAGTCCACTTATTTTCCAATTTTTTTTTTAAGCTTATCATTATCTAAAATGCCAAGATTGTTGTTAGTTAAAATAGATTTTTTGGATTGATTACGATGGATGAGCTTGTTGATAAATTTAAGTTATTAATCAATAAAGCTGGACATTTAGGCGCTATCGTTTCGTATAAAGTTGAGAAATTTAGATGATTAATAGGCTAAGTACGTGCATATTCAATTGCAGAAAAACTAATTAATTTTAAAATGAAATGAGTATTTAAATAAAAAAACATTTGATTAGCATTTTTTAAAAACTTTATCGCAAAACAAATATATTCAATTACCTGATCTTGATAGAATGAATCCACTAGTTCTGAGTTAGTATTATTATTTGAATCCTGATCGCTAATTTTATCTAAGTCATTAATTACTAGCTTGTTTTGATTATCTTGATTAATACTAAATAAATCAAAATCGAATTGCTCAATATTTTCATCAGTCTCACAATTGTTTAAGAGGATGCTCTGCACATGAATTTGAATTATTAGAAAATGGAGATTGTAGTTTTTTTTTATCCGTTAAGAACATAAATATTTAAAGCAAATGAAAATATTAGAAACAAAAAATTATTAAAATAAAATTGCTTACATTATTAGCTAATTGATGGAGTATTATTCCTTCTTCCACTGATTCATTAGAAGACGGTCGAACTGGGGATGAAATATGATGATTATTGAATTTTGTGGCAAGTTGATTATTAGTCAATTGATTTATGAATTTTTTATTTTCCTGGGTTTTATTCATCAGATTTATATTATTATTTGAATTAATATTCGACATTGTATGTTGCCTCGATGACATATTGGCAAATACGTTTTGGTGTAAAGGTGAATTACTATTCGAACTATTTTGGTTACTACAATTATATTGTACAAAATTATTTACTCGATAATTCAACTGCATTGAATTCTGATTCGGTACACTGGTTGACGCAATACTACTGAACTGATTTGTACTAAACTGATAGCTTCCACTACTCTGATTAGAATTATTCGAATTATCATTACTATTTAATCCACTACTCAATGCATCCTCTTGATCAAGCGGCACAAGTAATGGCGGATGATTAAACAGAGTCAGATCAGGCAATGAACCGGAACAAGTATTATTATTAGCATATAGAAAGTTTGACGATGAATTATTATTGACAAAGACATTATTTACATTGATTGCATTTGATGAATGATGATGATTAGATTGATGATCAGTATGATCACTATTTATATTATTAGATGCAGATTGATCGCTTGATTGATTTAGATTATTATGAGAACTCGACTGAAAGTGTAATGTTGGTAATTGATTATTAGCTTGATTTAAAGTCGAAGACATTAAATTACGATCGATTTGATTATTCGAATTTTCCACATTATAAGATTTTGATCTTTTGTCACTTGCTTGTGTTAGGCTATAACTTGGTGAGTCAATTGAATGATAATTGCTTTGATTACATTGAATATTTTGATTGATAATTGATGATGTGTAAATTGTGCTTGAATTATTCAAATTATTATTATTTACTAAAGATGAGTAAGTGTTTTGATTTTGATAATTTATATTTATTAACGGAGTAGTTGTAATAGATTTTGTGTTGCCATTAAGATCTGCTTTAGCCATTTGACTATTATTTGTATACAAAATTGTACCTTGAGTGTGATTAGATTGTGATTGTTGCCTGTCACTTTCACTTTCATTCAAATTTTTATTTGAATTCATTTGGTCCTGAATTATCACTTTTTGTCTTTGTTGCTGCAAATTCGAATTATTTAAATAAGTAAATTGCTGCTGTTGTTGCTGCTGATTGTGAAGTTCTTGAACATTCAATTGTTGTTGAGATTGTGCACAATGTATTGTTATGCTTTGATGTAGTGCTGAATCAGAATTTGTTCGTCTCCAATTCGTTGGTTCTGGGGCACATAATAAGTAGGGATTCATGCGATTATGATGTGAATTATGATTGGTTTTATGAACAAGATGTTGATCATTATTCGTCTTTTGTGATATATAGTGATAAAGATTTACTTGACTGCGTGTGCTTTGAATCGGAATCTCGCTAACATTAAATTCACCGTTTGACCCATTATATTGCTGATGTTGATTAAACTGAGTTTTTCTTTGTATCTGTTGATGTCGACCTGTTGAATTAACTGTTTTTAAGTGTTGGTTGGGTGAAGGCATACGATTACGTGAATTTGATTTTTTCAAATCACCTTGTGTCATCTCATTTAAATTTAACAAAGCACTACGTAAATCGATAGATGATCTAGATTTTTCATGGGCAGTTAGAGCAGGCAATGATTCAGCACGACAATTCGTTGTCAAAATGCTTGGATTCAAATGATTATTGGATGTTTGATTCATTAATATTTGTTCATTCTCATTGTACAATGTTTGTTGATTTTGTGAATTCAAAAGAATCTGATGTGATCGCTGCAAAGAGAGATGATTTGGTGCTGACTGATTAAGTTGTTCATTTGATTCTATATCATTGTTTACTTGATCCGTATGTTCATTTAGATTTATATTTAGACGAGGCTGGGGAATATTCTGAAATTTAAATTTAAAAAAAATGATCAAAATTTTACGAATGAACATATTTTGTTATGAAAAAAGATTAATAAAAAATAAGGTACATTAACAAGTTTTTCGAAATAAATTTATTATTTTTTAAAATAAAACTATCTATTGAACTGATACATTTCAAATTAATCATTGTTTCATTTTATTGAATTCTTAATTTAGCCTTTATGAGTATCGTTTCCCCTGTTTATTGTTTGAAAAGTAATTGCATTGATTTCTTTTACAATAAAAGTTAGAAAACATTTCTGCTAATTTTTTTTTAATTTTTTAACTTCTTTTCTGAAATTATGAGGAATCTACAGAATCTTGATCTATTATTTTGGAAAGGGCGATATCATTCGCAACTAGTCCTGAAAATATTAAAAAAGTCAAATAAAATAATATAATCAAATTATTATAATGATCTTATTTTAAAATACCAAAATTTAAATTTCATAAGATCAGTTAGTTTTAAGTAATCTTAACGAATTCAAACTTTGTGATTATATCAAATTAGTTGAAACTAAAGTAAAAAAAATCAATAATTTTAAGAATTCACAATCTTTAGTCGCTAATTCATTTTACATTTCATTCAAAGCTTCTAATTTAATTAAATTTTTATCATTTTAATGAAGTTTATCACATTCATTATTTTGGATGTTTAGACAAAACAAATTAAAATTAATTTTATTTATGTGGAATCGGTTTTCAGAAAAAGGAAATCATAAAATTTTTTTTCAAAAAAATATATAAAATAAATAAATTTATAGTTGTAATTTTTACATAAATTTCTTTTTATTTTAGTTTTTTTTTTTGTGTATACAAAAGTTTTTAATTATTAATAATTTCAATTTTTAAAATATATGAAATATATATGTTTGACACATTTAAAATACAACCTTATTTGAAAATTCTAAATTTTTTTTAAACGATTCATTTAATATTCGATGTTTTTTAAATTACTGCCTTGTTAACTTACAAAAAATTTTTGAATTCAGATTCAAAAATAGACCTGATACTTAAAGATGTGAATTTATAAATTTTTAAACAAAATCGATTGATAAATTGGAAATAAATTTATTGATTTTCTTTAATTATTAATAGTTTTCACTTATTGAAAACTTAGACTCAAAATTATTAGTAAATCAACTGCTTACCATTTTTATGAATAAGTATTCGAGTTGAAATTTTTAATTGAGTATTCATTTTTTTTTAATTCGAAATGAATGCAACATAAATTTCTGCCAAATTTTTCTTTATGAATAAATTCTTTGATTGATTCTATAATAATTTGTTATAACAAACTTAAGAAAAAAAATAAATAATTCGTCCTAAAGATTTAAAATTTGTATTTTCAATAATAGTTTGCTTTTTATATAAAATTAATATGCTCCAAAAACAAGCACACATCATTGAATATTAATATTTTAATTTCCAAGTTGAGATTTAAATTTATGTGATTTATTTAGGAATAAAAATAATCGATAATGAAAGGACTATTAGTCTAAGTTTTGAAAATCTATATTAATTTTTTAAATAGCATTAATGATTTAAAGCAAATTATTTTATGACTCAAGATTTATTAAGACACAATTTTTTTTTTCTTCAAAGCGAATATTCGAAAAACTAAAAACTTGATTGGCATATTTAAATAAAAAAATTAAGCTATATTTCGATATAGAATAGTGATTTGGAAATTTATAAATAAAATTAAGATATAAAATTTTAAGGAATAGTCTGTAATTCAAAAAGTATATTTGTGTTTTAATCATTTTTTTAACATACGCTAAATGAGTTTATCATTTGAAAGGTTCAAAAAATTTTTTTTACACATTTTATTTAAAAATTTCGTCACCAGAAATGAGTTGTTATTTTAGATTCCTAAATTTAATCCAAAAAAATAAATGAATCCTAATGAAAGGCAACATAATGATGAAATTAAAAAATCATCAATTTTTGACTTTTTTTTTTTAAAAAAAAATTAAAATTATTTCAGTATCCATAATAAAAGAGCGAAACACTTGAATGTGTGAAAAATTCTTGAATTCAAAAAAAAAATTTTTGATTTTATTTTTTTCTTGCGATCGATTTTATAATCTTGAAAATTTTTAATAATTAACAAACTTTATTTGATATCAATTTTATCCTGTCTTATTTTTATTTTTTTTTTATTTTTCAAAATATTCTTACCTTAATCGCCCCGAAAACTTCTTGCAAAATTTTCTCAAACTCTGCCGTCCCTTCGGCTTCAAGAAAAAAAAAGTAATTTAATAATATATTGGAAAAATCAATTGTATTGTTAAAAACATACCTTGTTTTTGATTGTGCAATGCAATTTTTTCACTGAATTTTCGCGGATTAGCCATTTTGGATAAATTTGAATCAATTTTATCCAAAACAAAAAGATCAAAAACTTATGTTTTGACAAATTTCGATGTAGGTGAACACATAGATGTTATTTATTCAACACATTTTAAAAAAAAAATTAACTTTGATCACCAAATTAGATGATCAATTATTTAAGTATTGATTCTTTAAAAATCTAAAAATTATTAATTATGAAGTGTTTATTCTTTATAATTCTTTTATTTTTTTTTTGTCCTGTTTAATATTGGTAATTATGTTTGCCGGAAAAAAATTTTAGATTAATTAGAATCTCTTAAAAACATATTTAAAAATTATTTTGCTATTCGGAGAAGTAAATTTGATTTTCTTGTTAAATAGTTTATCGGTGAATTTTTATAACATTTATTATTTTTTGATAAATTCCTAATTTGAATTTCGAAGCCAATTTGATGATGTAATCAATATGAAAAAAAGCAGATTTTGATGAGTTTATAGAAAAATATTTTTATTTTTTGTTGATTGCTGGTAAATAAGATTTCATTTTTTGAAATGACAATAATTTCCGACTCAAAATTCGCTAGTTATGAAAACATATGAAGCACGTGTTGAGTGAAAACCTGCAATTTAATAAGGAAAGATTAGATTACATAAATGATTAACTAAATAAGTTTTTCTTTAAAAACAATTGTCCCTAATAATGCCTTTTTTGAACAAAATGAACTAATATATGAGCAATAGTATTAATCCGTATCTAGGCATTTCACATTTCAGACATGTACATCATCATCATAGGTGTATAGATGATGACTTGGATTTATGAATCTTTAAAGTTAAATCTTCAAAAAATTTTATATGAATAATACTCATGATTAGTCATAAATAATCATTCTAAATAATAAATTCTATATAAAAGTCATCTTAATAATTAAACAAAAAAAAAAAGAAAAGAAAAATGAAGTTTTATTTTTCTTTATTATTAAAATTATAATCACCTTGCTTATGATCTCGTGATTTTCGATTGAAAGTGCTTGTGTTATAAAGGTGTTCATGAAAATTTTTCCATTTTTTAACTATTTTTTTGAAGGATTTTTTCACAAATAGATATACATTAAATTAAGAAAACCTGAAACAAATATTCAAAATAGATTTTAACATTATTACGAAAATGATTCCATAATAAAAAAATCACAAACTTAATAACAAATTGTAACTAGTTTTAAATCAAAAATTCAAAAATGAAAAAAAAAATGTAATAAACATCCATATGAAATTTGTTGACTCATTATGAATTATTAATAAATTTATTATGCTGTAAAAAAAATGAATGAAGATTACACTAAGAATACATTGAAAATTTTAAGATTCTTAAATTATGTATGATTAGAAGCTTAAAATAAAATTTAAATAGTATAAAAATCATTAATTCAATTTGAAAAAAAGCAAATCAACATCACACGGGTGAGCGACTAATAAATATATTTATAGAAACCAAAAAAATCATAAATTTTTAAATAAAAAAAATTTTAGATGCAAATTCACACGTTTGGTGATTTGATGATCAACAGTGGCAAACAGTCTTTAATAAGTGTATGTGTTAAACGTAATGGCAATGTATTCTTTCACAATGAAAATCGGTGCATCCTTTGATGAACCTCAGCTGGATTGAAAAAAAATGTGTGCTCTCAGTATAATTTTATTTTCAAATAAATTTTCGCTTTTTTAAAATTTATTAGTTGATTTTGCTGTTGAAATGGCTTCTTTTGATTTTTAGTAAAAGAGCGAGAAAGCAAGGATTGTTGGTTAAAACCAGTTGATTAAAATCTGCGCTATTGAGAGGAGAATAAAAATGAATTAATTGAATAAAAATTAATT
Organism: Acarapis woodi; assembly: GCA_023170135.1. Classification (NCBI taxonomy): domain Eukaryota; kingdom Metazoa; phylum Arthropoda; class Arachnida; order Trombidiformes; family Tarsonemidae; genus Acarapis; species Acarapis woodi. The sequence continues at coordinate 17,377 of BLXL01011185.1, read as the reverse complement.
AATTGAAAGGGGGAGCAATTATGTGTTTAAAATTATCAAGTGTGCATTAACATAAATGCAAGATAAAAAATGAATCGACAAAAATGTTTTTGTAACTTTTTTTTAAATTTAGAACGAGAAAAGAATTTTAAAAAATTTTTAAATCAAATTGATTATTAAGAAATTCATTAAAAAACGTTTGAACCGGGAAATTCTTTATCAAAAAATAAACAAAATTATGATTCCTATGAAAGCAAAAATATCGTGCCATTCTAATTTTCTACTTTCGAATAGACACTGAATTGTTTACAACACTAATTGCAAATTTTTTCTGGAAACATTAACTTTATTTCTTCATCTAATAAGCATCTTTGATTATTCTTAAATCGTAATTTTAAGACAAAAATTTAGTTTGACTTTGTTTACAATATTCAAAAATTTTACATTCGTTCTTAAATTTTTTAGACTATAAATTTTAAGGAACCTTTTCTAAACATTTGTAAAGTCAATAAACAAAAAGATTAAACTGATTTACTTTGCCATTATTTTATTTATCATCAAAAATTCAAATAAACATGATAAATATATGTGACAAATGTTTTCAAGTATATTTTATCTTACACAGACAAGCTACACATATATTGAGAATGATCAATTTGAGAATATTTTAGTGCACGCCAAAAAAGAGCACAACAACAATAAGAGCTCTTAAATTGTTATAAAAAGTGCATACAATATTTTTCGAATAAATTTGAAAAAAGCACAACCATTTAATTTACAGAATTAAGTGAAAACAAAAATAATAATCTTTATTTTAGTAATATGCAAATGTAATTCAGTAACTATTGAAAATGAGACGAATAAGAAGATTAAAACTTAATTAAACCATTTTAGCATCACGATCATTGCTTTAAATAAGGTTATAATAATTGAAAGAATAATAAATATGCGTACAATTATCTGAAAAGAGTCGAAAATTAGGGCACTTTTTTATTATGTGCACCAAATATATATTAAAAATTTTATAAGAATCTAAATATCAAAATAAAAAATCAAAACAATTATTTTCTGCAAACCAACTATTTATGTGACTTTAAATGATTCAGGATAAATCCAAGAAAATTTAGGTAAATTGACACAAAGCTTTTTAATTACTTGAATTCTTATTAATAATCAAAAGTCATTGATTGACAAAAAAAATAATCGAAATGTTAAAAAGTAAATAAGTAAAAAAAATCAGATAATAAATAATTGATTTTTTTCGTTATTAATAGAATGATCAATTGAAAATTTAGGGAAACATTTTTGAACTTTATTATTGCAAATGAATGCATTTTGAATTATCTTTCGAATAATGAATTCAAGTTAATGCAAACATTGATGAACAAAAAATGAAAAAAAAAATGAAAATTGATTTAATTATTTTGTTCAACAAAAAAAAATATATCTAGAGAATGGATATCCAATGATTTATTATCACTAAATTAAAATCAGATTTGTATTATATTATCACTTAATTTAAGCATTTAATAGGTGAATTTTTCAACATTTTCGAAATATCAAGTAAATGATTCAAATTATTTCCGTACTTATCACACGCGAATCTTTCAAAAAAAAAAAAAATTCTATAAGATACATGTTAGAAAATTAATTAGAATACATAGCTGAATTAGAACTTTTAATCACCATATTTTGGTTCAATAATGGTATTGATTGCATATTTTTTACAGATAATTTTTATTTTCAGTTCCAAATAATTGTAACAAAAAAATTTTTAACTACTTTGATTTGTGCAAAAACCAAATATTGAAAATTTTCAATCATTTAAATGCTATTAAAAATTCACGTTTTTTGACACCAATAAATTTTAAAATGATTATAAAAATATATAATTAAGAATCAAAAAAAAAACAGTACAAAATATACATTAAATTGATTGATTATTGCAACGTATAAAAAATCTTTTTATCGAAATTATCATCATAAAGATTTGAAGTATGAAACGTATTCAATGAATGTGTATTTTTTAAAAATTTCACACAATCATAAAGATAATTTAATTTGGTATTATTGTATCAATTATATAAAATATGTTTTCAATGTATTTTGTTTTGAGTTTTTAATTCACTTGTTTGGATATTATCAAAAATGATAGCCATATTAGGATAATTTTTAAATATGAATGATTGGAAGAATACCTGCTGTTATAAAAATTATCAAATCAATCTACGTCAATAGGCATCAATTTATTGAATTTTTCAGTATGCAAATTATGATGCTTCTCGCTGAAGATTTATTTTTAAAGCAACTTGCAAATACAAATTTTTTTATATATATTATTTAGAACATTAATTTTATTTTACTGTTAATATTTTATTGCAAAAATCAATTCTTATCAAACAAATAAGATGGTAATATAAGAACTAAATTTATTTAAACACCTTGTATCAAAAAAATATGAAGTATGATGAGATGATTTTAATCAACAGAATGTACTGAATAAATACACAATTATGTGATTCTAATAAAAATGTGATAGCCAAATTTAATTATGAAGTGAAAAAATAGAAAAAAAAAAATAAAATATAAATCACAAAATGAATCTGACAAGTTGAAAAGATGGACGGGAATGATATTGAAGCAAAATAAAATTTCATTTTTAATAAATAAAGATTAAAAAAATTTTTACCGAAAAAAAAATTTACACCTTTCAAAATCACAAATAATTACAGCATGCTTTGAAAAATTGAAAGGAAATTATTTTTAAATTTGTGTCAAATTCGGCTATGAAGTATTTATTGAAATTATAAATAAATATGTGAACTTTGGAGTATAAAGATGATTCAAACTTAAAATACATTTTCAAATTTATTAAAATCAAATTTTTATCGTTGAGTCACTCATGTAAACAATTTTTATTAATAATAAATTAAATAATCGAAAGTTTTTTTTAAAAAAAATTTGCTTATCATATAAACAATAAAATTTAAAATTAGTTTTTATTTTCGTTAATTAGAAATCAGGCAGATAAGAAAATTTGATTTTTTCTTATTTTTTTCAAATTAAAATACGAAGAAGTATTTGCGATTTTTTTCGATTTTGTAAAAGAAGAAAAAATTCTATTCAAACTATTGAGGGAAGCTATATAACTGTTTTTAGATGTTTGAGATTTGTGGAAATAAATAGCTGATCCAATATAATGATCGTATATTTTACTAAATTTTAAACACGCATACACACGGATAGTTCATTTTTATTCGTTTGTATTCAATTTACACACATCGATCTTCTTAAAGCTCTGTGCTCATAATTTATCTATTTCTTTATCCTGAACATTGCACACTTTTCTGTGACCAAATTTCATTTTGACTATAGAAAGCAGACATATGATTACTATATACAGCGCAGTGCAATTATTTTTATTATTTTTATTTTTTAGTTAGAGCTTTTTAAATTTTTATATATATGTTTATTTTAAATACTAAGCATGCACATAAAGCATAATCAGACTAATAAAACATATATCTGCAATACACTTGTTTTAATATGATGTTGGAAAACTCGTACCACATCGCGACGCCATAAGCTTAAGATACATATGTAATGGAAACATATGTAATATGCATCAAGCATATTCTATATAGAACAAACTATGCACTAGATTAATAAAAATTATAATTTACAATCGAAATTAGCATACATTACCTGCTCAAAATATACAATTAAGGTTTTCAATAGTACACAATCAATCACGACTATGAAAAATTTTTTACAAGGGGATGTTGCCTTAATATTAAGAAATAAATTTTTTAACACAATTTAAAAAAAAACTGAAATAAAATTCAACAATATTATCTCTTTAATCAAAAAATGCGAAATCAGTCTCAATGTGATTGCTTTGATGATTCTTATTAATTTATGGCTTGATTTGCTACACATCAGGATGCAAACGAGCATTAAAAATGTTAAGAATAATTTTTTGGTGAATTCATATCATTTTAAACTTCTTGTTGAATATTGTATGCAAATAACTAAAAAAGATCAATAAGATCAATAATAAAAAAAAGGCAAAAATAAAAAAAGAACATTTAATTATTATTTTTAAATTATATACAAATTCTCACATGATCGAAAATTTCTACTTCATATAGCTATCAGATTTTAATGAGAAGAAAGCATTGATGAGTTTTATAATTTTATAGAGAATTTCATTGCCAAGGGGCGAACAGTATTCTTTTTCGAGAACGGATGACACAAAAAACTAGTCACAAGTTAAAAATTACCTTTCGTTAACGTTATACATAAATTACACATAAATTTATTATCAATTCATAACTTGTTTTATGTCAACCGATTGTTAACTTCATCTTTACTTTTTCTTACCTTTATAAGTGAAAATTATTATATTTGATGAGGTAATTTTTTTCTAATCCTTTCTATTCTTTTTAGTTTAGACAAGTTTTTTTTCCAGAACTATTTTCGTATAATTTTATCAATATTTTTCGTATTTTCATAGATTATTAAATATATGAAAAATTTATTTGGATGTTATGAAATTTAAAGTACAAAAAATAAGAAAATTATAATTAATAGGTTAGAGTATCCGGTTTAAATCAATGATTTTTTCAAATCAATGACTATTATACAAGAAAAAATAAAATAAAAAATAAAAAAAAAGTATTCTAATTGGGAATGCAAAATTTTTTCTTTTATATTTGTTTGATGAAAAAAATTAATATAAATGAAAATTTATTTATTTTATTTACTTTATAGAGAATTTTCGTTACTAAATAATTTATTTAGATAGAATAATTACAATCAGTTTCAATTTGTTTCTTTAATTTTTTTATTCGCTCTATATAAAGACGTAGATTGTAATTAGGTAAAAGAACAATGGTTGAACGACATCAATTTTATGATATATTGAAAGTAATTCCAAAATTCATATATATTTATGATATAGGTAAAAATAAAGAGAAATATTTATTTTCAGAAAAATTTTCTTAATGAACAGTGACAAACAAATGATCAGTTGCACATGCATCTAGATTATTTAAAAATAATATTAATAATTTGCAATTCATAAATATTTTCGTGTCGTAAAAAATTGATTTTATATTTTAAAACATTTTAGGTCTTTAAAAATATTGAATTATAAGGAAATTTTTGTCTAATTTATTGATTTGGATTTATTAATCAATTTTCGAATCATTAGAAAATTTAAATTTTTTATTTAATAATTCACAATAAATCATGTTAAAAAAGCAGATACTTGAAATACTTTAACAATATCAGTAAATTTTTTTTAAATTACGAGGTAAATCGGGGCAAAATTTCTCAGAAAAATAAAATTTCATTGGATAAATGATAAAAATATATTAGCTCATAGTAAGAAAGCCTAACATATTTTTTTCGGTATATTAATATATTATATCTAATTCAAAAATTTCATTTCTGAAAAATATATTTAGCATATCAAAGTCAAAAATTATTTCACCAAAAAAAAAAAATAAATTCAGACTGATATTATTTTTTTAATTTTATTATAGTTAAAAAATTTTTATATTAATTATAATTCAAGAAAATTTGATAAACTAAAAAAAGTAATCATATTCATTTGAGGTAATTTTTTATTTGTCCATAAGAAAAACAAATAAATTTTTAATGAATGTCAAATGAAATTTATTATATCTAATTAGACCTAAAAAAAATTCTTGTTGAATTAATAGCAGTTGTCAAAGTGATTATTGAAAAAATTATTAATTTTTTTATCAAGAAAATATCCCTAAAATTCATAATTGTAATTTCACTTTTTCTACAAATGTTCACGAGGAAAATTTAAATTTGGCAATACATTTTCAATTTATATTGTTTTTTTTTAAAGCAATATATTTTTGAGATATTTAATTTTAAAGAAAATCTTTTATTCAAAGATATGAACGATTTCAATAAATAAAAAATCTTACAAAAAATGATAGAAAAGTTTTTAAAATAAGTTCAAATTAAATTTTTTATATTGTGTCACGTCTAGGGAATTCACTATTTTATTTAACAAATTTATTTCACATTCTAAATTAAAAACTTGATCTATTCTGATGAAAATGCTAAAATTTTTTTTCTTGCAATATATATATGCAAATCACAAATTTATCTTTTAAAGGATACTGAATAAACAACTATTTTCCGATGATTTTCGATTCTATGAATTTCTTTTCATTGAATAATTTTCAGGGGACAATGATATTTGTAAAATTAATTATTTGCTACTTGGTTACACAAGAGACAAAATTTTTCTGCCAAAACAATCGAATATTCGCATTCGGAATTGATTTCCAATTTTTTTAAAATTATGTTTTTCATTTTCAATTTTATCTTAAAGATAAGATAATTATAGCAATTGAAGTTGCCGAATTCTTTAGACAAATTGTTCTTGGCGATAGTGGTTGGTTCTAGAGCATTACTTTCTCTAAGATTAGTGCTTCAGAAGAGAATGAATATCAGGTGCAAATAATAAAAGAGCTCATGCTGTAAACTATTAAACAAAAAGGTGACTATAAAATTAGAGTAGATAAATTATAAGCTTCTAAAAAAATTTTTTTTCACGTTTTATTAACTATTTTATGTCGTCCAAATTGTACATTAAATTATATAGAATATTATGGGTAATAAAATTATGTTTTATCAGATTATAATCAATACCTTTAATTGATGATATCAATATCTAATCAGTATTCGCTAAATACCATCCAATCTTAAAAATATATCACTATATTCTATCTTGATCAGTGTATTTTTTTGTCATAAAATTAGAATTCGGTTTTTTTTTTTTTTTTGATAAACTGCAAGTATATAGATTCCAAAACAATTTTATCTGAAAACTACAGATGACACTCCGTTTCGAAAAAACATTTTGATGATTAATCGTCTTCACATATAGTATCATATGACTAAAAGTAGAATAGCTACTCATCCGAATAATTATTGCACTAATTTAAAAACATTCATTTACCTTGTTATTTTAAATGGTCATTGGAATAGAAGTAATGATATCAAATTAATTAAAAACAAAAATAAAAATCTTAGTGATCTCCCAATGATGAAAATTGACCTTTATTTATAAGAGTGTAAATTTCGAAAATGAAATAATGCGATTCAGGAATATCTTAATTAAATGCACTTTTTTTTTGAAAATTAGAAAAGATCATGAAAAAAATCAATTAATGTCTTTTTTATTATTTAATTTAACTGTTTCAGAGTATTTATGATTACCGTGGCTTTTAAATTTAAAAATAAATAAACGATCATAAAAATTTCACTTTTTAATTAATAATTATTTCATTCTCAAAATTTATTTTTTATTTATTCTTTATTTTTAAGTTATGATTTTTCAGAAAATTTAGTTTTCGAACAAATAAATCTTTGAAAAATTCAAATTTTCATAACTTTATATATTGCATTAAATTAGATTATTATTTTTTTCATTTTGGAAGTGATAAAATAGTGTGAATTTAAATTTTCTTATCATTTTGTCTGAGGATTTTAATACTCTTCATAAATCTGAAGAAAATTATAAAATATACTTATTTCAAAAATTAGTAAAGTATAATCATTGTTGCATTAACTTTTCTTGTGATATTTAATTTCGAAATCCGGTTAAATATTCCATTGTTTTAATTTTATTAGAAACAACTAGTCTAATAAAATCGTAGCAAACAAAAAAGAAATTATCAATAAATTTCAATAATATACAGTAAGTTAAAGACTCCAGAAAAAAATACTGTAAATATATAGAAAATAATTTTTTCTTATTTATTCTTTATTTTTTAACACATAATTTTTATCATTTTAGGATCTAAAAAGAATGAATATCCGATGATTTATTCTTTGTTTTCTCTATTTGGCCCAAATTACAATCTCATATTTAATGAGGCAAATTTTTCTTTATTCTGCTAATTCTGATTTGTTTTTCATCACTTTTTGATGCATTTCCCATTGAACTCTCTTAATCTTTCAATTCCATTTTATATCCTAGTTAACTATTTATGATATATTTGTGATGAGTTATTAATGGATTTATTTTTTTTTTAGATAATTCAATTCTAATTACAACATAATATGAATAAACAAAATATTTTTTTATCAAAGTTCTAATTATTGTTGCTATTAAAAAAAAAATTGGCTTTATTTCTATCTACTTTTTTGTAGTATGTCACTTAGTGGACAGGCCACTTGTAAAAATAAAGAAATGTTTTAATATTAAAATTTAAACGCTTAAATGTATTTTTTATATCAAATTTCAAAAAGCAAAAAATTATCCCAGTTATCAGTGAATGGGTGATTAATGTTGCCATAGAGTATAAATTCAAAATTGAATGCTCATGCATATATAAAAACTAACTATTAGATTAAGCATTTATTTTGATCTCTAAAATGCTTTTAGGTTTTTCAATTTATTTGAATTTTTATTTCATTTCTCACCACACGTTTTGATTTTATAATTGATGAATTAACTTTTTTATTTGCTGATTTAAATAGACTGCTAAAAAAACGTCTCGGAAAACTTTTTTTGCAAAATAAGTACTTTACCTAAATTTGTGAAGAAAATAAGTAAAAATAATTTAGATCAAAATATAGACTGTAAGAATTTTCTTTAATTGAAGCATTACTAAGCTTTTTTCAATTTAATTGTTCTTTTATTTTAATTTTAATATTTCAATTTATCTTAAAATAATCAAAATTCTCAATAAAACTTTAATTGTGCAGTAAAATATTAGAAGTTAGATATAAAAATATACTTACATTTTTAAATATAATTTTAATTTATCTAAATAGAATTATTCGATTTCAACATGTTGAATTGTTTTTATTTTTTTTTTTTTTTTTCGGACATGTCTTGAGAAGAAAATAATTATTTTAGTGATATATATTAACAATGTATTATTATTAATAATATTTATAATAAAAAAAATAAAAAAAAAATACACATTTCATTCAAAATAAAAATAATTTTTTTTTATAAAATAATATTTTAAAATTTAAGAACCCAAAATATAAAAAATCTAATTGCGAATTTGTAATTGAGAATTTTCATAATTAATTACAATAAACCGAATACGAACAGGAAAAGTGTCTTTACAAATTTTTTTAAATTTATAGTTTAACAAAGTGTTAGCATCTTGATTTAAAGTAAGTTTACCTTGTTTATACCTTTAACATATTTGAAGTACTAATTCTACTGAGATATATGTTATCTATCTCACTTTTATCATTTGTGGTAATAAGATCAGAAATTGGAGTAATGGTAGATGATATAGTTTTAGTACTAATTTTTTGATTTTCTTTTGATGTGATAATCATGTAATGTACAACAATTTTATCGCGTATAATTTTAATAATAGTGGTTCTTGATTTGATGTTGAGACAAATTTCAAATAAAAAAATATAAAAACCTTGTAATGAATTTAAAAGAATAAATATATACGAAGCTATACGATAAATGTCAATTATCATTAAAAATCCAACAATCCAAGTCAAACCTAGAAGCAAAATGAGAGTAAACCAACCTCTAAACCAAGATTTGACTTTAGAAATGCTAATATCGCTATTACTATTAATTGCAGATGAATTTTTTGAATTTTCTGAATATTTTAATTCATTCAAAAATTTATTCGATTTATCATTTATTTCTAGTAATGAATTAGATTTAGAATTCAAAATTTTCTTGGGCACATAACTTAGCTTTATTCTTCGTTTACTGGCTTTATAAGTTTCTTTGAACGATAGAATGACAATTGCTAAATTAAAAACACAGATTACCAGAACAGGTGCAAAGAAAAACCAAAAATTTTGAGGTTCATTACGGTTAGAAAACCAACAACTAATTTTAAAGAAAATAATTTCAATTAATCAATAGTAAATCTAGTACATTTGGTATTTATTGATCACACTTTACTTACAAATAAGAATTTTCGTAATCATAGAACCCATTTTGTCCGATGATAGCCAACACAATAATTAACCATAGCAAAGAAAAACCATTACTATATAAAATCATATGCTTTAAGCGAAAATAGCTTGAATTACTAAAGACAAGCACAATCATTTGATAAAAAAAGTAGCCTTGAATAAACATCCAGCAAAAACTATTGATCAAAAAGTAGAAAAGCACGATAGATATGATTTTACAAAGTAACTAAATGAGAAATAATTAATAAAGAAAATTAATTATCTTTTATTTATGTAGATGTGATATTGGCCTAACTCACTTCACTCTCGATTTCTAAAAAAAAGCCAACCAAAATGTTAACTAACAATAGATTGAAGCAGAGATTGGCTGTGATCAAATTACGTTTACTTCTAAGTTTAGGTATGAAAGTAAAAACAATGATTGTAATTGAAAGACCAATAATTGATAGTATTGAACAGAACATTGATAATGCCGACTTAACAGAACTTTCTTGTTCTCGACCACTAATATCCATAAGAACTGCGAAATTAGTCAAATGATCACATTCACAAATACTATAGAATTTAGTATTGAAAACTAAATGACATCCATCGTCATCCCATTCTTGAATAGTGAAATTATAAAAAACACATTTTAGTATATCCAATCGATGTTTGTATTTCAAATGTTCAATTTGTATACGCACAGATTTATTCAATTTTACCGATTTTTCAATAATATTATTGAACGTAAAACCTATCAAATACGAATTTAATACATAACTATCATATTTTTTCTTTTTCTCTCCATTATTTATATGTGCTGAATAAATAAACCAATTTGCATACCACCAATTCGAAAAATTTAATTTTTTATCAATGCTTGACATTGAAATCATACTAATAGGCTTTTCATTAAATGATCTGCCATAGTGGAGATATTCGGCCAAATTTTTATAAATCATACCTGTTGCAAAGTAATTATTTTCGATTTTATTTTTGCATCTGATTCTCGAATTATTCAGATTTATATGATTTAGATTCAAACCTTTCGGAAAATAAATTTTATTGCCATAAAATATTTCTTTTAAATTTTCACTTAATCTAATGCTTGGAAATGAAAAGTCACTCGTTAAATTTTTTCTCAACTTGAAGGCTTCTATTAATATGTTATCACTCTCAAGGCAATTTTTGTGTTTGAAATAATTCGTAGTATTTAAATTAATTTCAAATTCATCATTTTCTTTCAAAAGACAAAAATTGTGTTCAATTAAATTATTCATTTGTATAATAATTTGTATTGATGCATTTTTTCTTTGAGTGAAATTAATCTTATTCCAAGAATCGATATACTTTTTGTCTAAAGTAGCCGAAAATATTTTCATCATCGTAGAAGTGATTTTTTTATTTTCTTTCTCAAATTCTTCGAATATTAAATTTTCATTTAACCTTTCAATTCTATTGATCAAGTTTATAATTGAACCGTGCTCCATTAAAAAATCGATCTTTTCATCTATTTTGTCTAAAATATCACTAGCAGTTTTATTTTGAGTAAACATTTTATCTATGTTTGACCAATTAAAATGATTCAGCTGGATAGGAGGATTTGTTATTGTAGTTGTGCTAGACTTATCGAAAAATTTTGAATCATTTTGTTTCGATTCAACAATTTTCTTGCAAACTGAGTGAATAGTTGGTTTCATAATTTCACAGAGAACATATCCTAATTGACTCTGGTAATTTGTTCCTCTAATTTGATAAGAAGATCATAATTATAAAAAATTTTATATTAAATTTTTTATTTCGAACATAATTTTATAACTTACTCTTTAGTATTTCGTATGTAAATATGAGGTGTTTCGATTTCAAGTATTGAATAATTAGAATCTGCTATTTTTCCCAAATCTAATTTTGTTTTCATAAGGCAACTTATCACTAGATTTTGTTCTTTTTATAATTTTAAAAAAATTTACGAGCATAGTAAAAATATTAATTTTCATTAAAAATTTCAACTTCTTACCATGTTCTAGATCTCTAAGTCGAGAAGTCCAAACTTGTACATCCGCTTCTATAATTTCATTGTCGTTTATAAATTTATTAGTTAAATTCACTATATCATTCAATTGATCACAATTTCTTATTGAAATTAAGTCTCCTAATTCTGAATTTTTTTTCCAATAAATAAAATTAGCAATTTTATAATTTTTGTGTTTATATATAATTTAAAAAAAATATATCAAAACATTCATATCATACATACCTTTGCACGGCGCCAATGATTTGCACCACTCCCGACCTTGATTAAATGTTTTTTTCTCAACATTGAAAGGGAAAATATAAAGTCTGTCTGTTTTACACAAAACATGTTTGGTACTATAACACAAATTATTCCATTCGACAAGAAAATCTGAATAAGTTAAAAAAATGGGTTAAAAGTGTTTATTATGTATTCTTAAATTAAATTTAGAATGCAAATTTTAAAAAAAAATCACCTGAATTAATTTTGGCAATACTGAGTGAATGGTCTGAAAAAGTGATGCTTCCGCATAACAAAATAATTATTAAACGACTAATTTTATCAATTTTGGAAAACATTTTTTGCTTTAAAATTTCATTTGAACTGATTTCATTTAAATTATAATCGATTATGTTGTAAAAAGTGAAAAAAGTAAAGATCTAGTGTAAAGAATTATGAATTATTTGATGTAATGATTAAAATGACTGATTTTGATGAGAAAATTAATGAAGAAATTTCAAAAAGCAAATTGGTGAAAAAATATATATTCTTATTTAGTTTATGACATTTTATAAATATTGTATTTTACAGAATTAGAATGAAATAATCATAAATTCAGAAAAGAGATAAAGATTTGAACTTTACAAATATTAACAATGTTATTGGGTTTTATTTAAATTTATCGCTCATATTATACGACTAATTATTCTTTGTAAAATTTCTAAAAATTATTCGAATTATAAGCAGTTTATTATAAATGTTTCTAAAATCAGTAACCGTATTTTATTATAATCGAGACTTTATTTAAACGAATAAATTTCGCATTTTTTTAGGAATTCAAGCTAAAAAATGTATATTTACATTATTTCAGAACATAATATTCGATTAATTTGATATTTTATTTATTTATAATTTTTTTTAATTTACTGAAAGTAATATAGTTTTTTATATGTCATTCAAAGATAAAAGTTAGGGATAGATGCCATAAAATTAGTCCATTAATTATTGTGATAGATTATAAATTACGTATCTATGAAACAAAATTGAAATCTCAAAAATTTTCAAACACACAATTAGTCGAATTTGAAGAATCTATCAGACATCAATTAGGTATTCAAAATATTTATAGCAATTCATCATGCTACTTGTAAATTACAATCATTTTTAGACACTCAACAAAGGTAATTTAATATTTTAAGATTTAAACATGATAAATTCTAATACAATACACCAAATAAAGCATCCACTTAATTATATATCTAAAATTAAAAAATTTATCATTTATAATATGCAGAACTTCGATTGTGAGATTCGTAAATAATTTATTAAAATTTTCTCACAAAATGAAAATGATTCAAGTTTTAAAAAAATTTCCTTTTATTCATAATTTTTTTTTTCAATTTTCAATCATCTTCGAATTATTTTCTCTAAAAATTTGAAAACAATTATACATTTCAAAACTATAGAGATCAAGTTCGTTTTTTTTTTAAATACCCGTTTCTTTCTTTTTTAAAGAAAAAACAGAATGATTGTTAAATTAAAGCTTATTAAGTTACTACTAAAGCATTCCATAACAATCACGATTGTTTTCGAGTTGATGAGGATCAGCAACTCTTATAATTCACTAATCACATTAATAAAGTATTAGCCACTTTTATTTTGTGGAGCTTCTTTAAACATACATTCTAATTTATGATAAAATAAACTTCTTTTTTTATTATTATAGTCCCTCTATTAAAATCTATATCATACAAATAGATTAGTTGTAGTTTCTAAAATTAAATTATCCATAAAAAATTGATCAAATGAATGATTAATATTCAAATAAATTTTTTTTTTGTAGAAATTAAAGCCAATCTCATAAAATTTTAAAATATTCAGATGGTGATAAATCGATCTAGCGTTTCATTTTTGATGAGAACTTTAGACAAATACGATATCACTCGTTAATATTTGAATTTTTTTAAAATTGGTATTGAAATTCAAATCAGTTTTTTTATTGATTTATTAAAATAATTTATCAACTGATTCTCAAATGAAAAATAAATTTTTACTTTGTTTTGCTAAAAACTATTGTTTGAAATTTTACGGATTTAAATACAGAAATAAAGTTTCACATATTTTAGATATAATTTATTATACTTTCATCAGAAATTTTTTATTTCGACGAATTCTAGATAATGCAAATCTGATTTAATATTTGGAGAGATAATTAATTTTTTTTTTAAATTCAATGCTTTAATCAAATTTTGAATTCATCGATTCATGAGTTTCAAAGTTGAGATGATCAGATAATGTGTCTGATCAAATTATTTAGAAAAATTTTTTTAATTTCTGAGTCACAAGATTAATTATTTGATATCATTAGATTTGAATTTTAAAAATTAGATTATTTTAAATTCTATAAAAGATTTAGCAAATAACTTGATAATATTTTAGTAGAAATTTTAACAATCGGTTGTTTTAGTATTTCCGAAAAATGATGTTTGTGTTCCGAATACAGTTGACGAAATGATAATAATTTATACTTGAACGCTGTTCATTAACCTAAAATTGTGGTAATAAATTACAATTGAAGTAAAATTTATTGGTATATATAAACTCGATTTCTTGAATTTTGAGATTACTTGATTGTTTAAAACAATAAAATAATTATGTGCAAATAATTATATGATAGATATTTACCATATATATGAGATGATTTTTTATACAGGTTTCTTTTCACAGGTAAAATTCAATATCATTTATGATTCACCTTAAATAAAACTTAAAATTCTGATCATAATATTTTATTAATAACTTAAATCATAAAATTGAATAGGTGAATAATTACGTGCTTCCTGTTTTTGATTTACAGTGTGGGTAAAATTTTGAAAAACTAATTAATAGACAAAACAATTATTAAGAAATAAAACGACGAATTTTTTTTATTTAGAATTGTTTATTACAATTACTATTTCGAAAATTGAATTCCAATTACTAAAGAAACAAAATTAGATTCGAATATTATAATTTTTTCATCTCTCTTAAGATAGAAATGAATAAGAATAGTATTAAAAGCCATTAACTGATTTATTATGATCTATAATATAGATTTTATATATATTGTAGATGAAAAAATTGAATGAGAGATCTGAAATATAAATACTTATTAGTTTTTAGATGTCTTTACATAATATCAATATATTTTATTAATATATTTTATATTTATAGAAAAAAGGCTAATGCAGGATTGTCGAATAATAAATTGAATTCGAATCTTTTTTAATCACATAATTTCATTTTGACTGTAATACGATTCTTTAATTTTGAAGTGCTCTAAAAGAGAGTATAAATATTCTTCACCTAATCAAGATTATTTTTCATAAACGTTCAAAGATTTATTAATCATAAAATTTTAATGTAGTTTTATAATTTTTTTCAAAATAAATGTGATTTTATTCAAGCAGCATCTTTTTGAATTGATTAAATATAATGATCATAAATTATTAAAAAACAAAATATACTCTATGAAATTAATATTTTGAATCTGCCATGTAGTATAGGTGTTTCTTAAAATTTTTAAGAATCGATTATTCAAGTATTGAAAGTCTTGCAAATAGAATATCATTATTAAAAAAATTCGATTATTACCTTCAAATCAAAACGACTTGATTTTACAAAATTATATGACAAGAATTTTCATTCTTCAATTTTTTAATTTTTTACTTTTTGGAAATGTTTTATTAAACATTTTTTGCTATTGGTAATCTTAAAAAATTATGAAATTTATGATTTGAAAAAAAGAGAGTTTAATCAATTAATGATAAATCCTAATTCAATTAAATAAAATGTAAAAAACGAATTTTAATTTCTCAGAAAAATTTGATTAAAGATTTTTAGTTTCGAAGTGACTTTCAAAAATTATTAAATGAAAATTATTCAGTTGAAAAAAACTTTTTTTCAAAGAGATCAAAATAATCAGGCTGCTTTTTAATATTTGAAAACAATTTATTAATTTTTATTTTTAAACTAATACTCATAAAATTCTTTGTACAATAATTACTAGCATTTTATATTAATAATCAAAAGCGATTAAAACACCTTATCAAAAAAAACTCACATATTTATGAAGGTCAATTTATAGCTCAAAAATTTTATCAATGTTTGGTGAAATTATTATATGAAGCTATTTAAAGTTTCTAGTTCGAAAATTTTGGTTATTGAACAGCATAAATATAACTGTTAACATTTTTTCAAAAAGCTCTTGATATAAATAATAATTTTATAAACCTAGTGTTATTAATTCAAAACTGTTTCTGGTAAAAATTTTTATCAAATTTTTAAAATTAAGATCTACGATGAAATAATTGAAAATAAATTATTTTTTTTTTTGGATTTTTGAAAAAAGAGACCTATAGTAAATTAATTACTATTTTATCATTTGTATATGATTAAATTTTATTTATTCCTTTTGTCAACAAAAGTCTTTTCTGAAAGAATTAATTAAATCTAAGATTAGAATGCGGTATTAGGTCAGAATATGTGCTATGTTGAGCTTCAAAGTTTTTAAAAATATATATATAGGCTTACAATTAAAATTTTTTTGAAACCGATATAATTGCATCGCTTTAAAGTAAATTTATATGTTTTTTATGTATTATTGTTTTTCATCTTTAATGAATTTCAAAAAAACTAATTGATTCAAGTTTGATAATTTTGAAGCAATCTTATTAAATTTTTTTTAGCAATTAAAACTATAAATAAATTCAAAAAAATCAACATAAAATCAAACTCTTTAAATGATGAAAACTTTAGAATTTTAAAATTTTAAAATTTTCTCCCTTAAAATAATAGCTTTACAAAGTTGTAAACGAAAAGTCCTTATAATTTGAAACTATTGATCAAGTTGAAAATCTTCATAATCAATTTTATTAATTTGTAATTATTAATTATTTATACTCATTAATCCATGTTACATGATATATTTTAAATTTTTTTTATAGCTATGCTATAAAACTGAAAATTAAATGTTTAAATGTTTTAGACTTTTTTATTGAGATGATATACTAAAAAATAAGAATTTAAATTTTGTCTCAATAAAAAAATTTTCATTATTTTTCTAAATTATTTGCATTAATTAGTATTTAAATTTTACATAAAATTGATAAAAAATATACCAAATGGAGTTATCAAATTTCTAAATTTTCACTATTTTATATTCAACGCATATATAAT
>BLXL01011184.1:0-11947 GCA_023170135.1 Acarapis woodi | reverse complement strand
CATTGAACTTTTCCAACAATCAGAATCTTATTTTGTTTAATCAGCTCAGAATCTAAATTAAAAAATAATTAGAAATTTGTATCTGTTTTAATAGAAAGTTTGATTTATTGCGATTCTTTTTTTGCATTAAAATTTACGCAACTTAAAAAATCGAAACAACAAGTTTATGAAAATTTACATTTTATAAACAAGGAAACGACCAAGCTACATAAATTCTACAAATAGATGTTAAATGTTTGCCTGACGCCATCAGAAATTAAATGTCGATTGTAGACATAAAAAAATAATCAACAAAATAATTTTTGTAAAGCAAAATAGCATATAATAAATGATTCCTAGGAGCATTTTGCAATTGACAATAAAAATTTCATTAAGGATTCACAAAAATTTTTTTCCATAGATTATTAAAAATTTTAATTTCAATTTCACAAATCATTTCAACGATGAAAATTATCGTAAAAAATAAAATTTGTCTAATGAAAAAGTCAATTTTGTCTTATAAAATTTAAAATTGAACAAATTCATCAGAACATTCATAGTCATCTCAATTTTTTGAATAAATTTGATAATAAAACCATATACAATAAGTAATTAAAATTATCACTCTTGATTTTTATAATTCAGTCTGATGAAATTTGAAATTTTTATTAAATCATTTTGAAAGCACAATCAATGTAAATATGAAATTTATATTTATTGAGAAAGTTCAAAAAATCATTTTTATCATTGATATAATTTTTTCTTTTATGATTTGAGGTGAAAAATCCTGGATAAGGATTTTAGTTTATTCATCACTTGAACTACTTTCAGATGCTTGTCTTTAGTGATTTGTTAATGATATATTCCAAAATGAAAATTTGATAATTTTCGGAAATTTCACAGACCTTTAAAGATATTATTGAATATAATTTCCAAAGCTTCAATGCTTTTTGAATCAAAAATAAATATGCTGGAATTCAAATTATCTTACATTATTTATTTTCTTGCAAGCTTTTGCTTTCAAACACATTAATATGAAAAAATCGATTAATTTTTTCGTCGACATTAAAATATTAAATTCTAGATCGTATTTCTAAAAAAATGTTAGTTTTCAAAAAAATAATTTTTGTAAATTATACTGAGTAACGAATATTGAAAATAAATTTATCTTAAATTCATTCTTGTTGTGAGTATAATTCTTTTTAATTCATAATTTTATTAGTATATATGCTCACCTTGACATTAATGTATAATAATGGTCAAAGAAAATAACTTTAAAAATTATTTAGGATTCGAATCAATACTATGCTATAATTTTTTCATTTTAAGAAGATTTGAATATCGATCCAAATATTTAATTACAAAAATTTCAAACAATTTTAGATGGTCTGCATTACAATTAGAAATTAATTCATTCACAATTAATCACTATTTATTTAAAAAAAAAGGCTATTCGAATGAAACCAAAAAAATTACACAGATAAATGTAAATTTAAATGAATTTCAAAGATTTATCATCATTTATTTATCACTTTTTCTTAAAAAAATTTATGTTGTGTTTTATGTATATTAAAATAGACAAAAATTAATTTTTCATCCGCATTAACAAATTAAATTAAAACGATAAAAAAATGATAAAAAAAATTCTTTGAAATGACTGTACTAATACCGTTTTGAGGGTATGTTTGATAACTACTCTTTAATATTTAATTTTTACTTGCAAAGAGATGTTGATGAATAGAAATGATCTTGAAACGAAATGTGATAAATGAATATGTAATTGTTCAGTATAAAAAGTGATATACATTTTAGGACTCCTAAAGCAATGCAAATGGTAGTAAGCAAGAAATACTTTCTAGAGATTCTACGTTAAAAATTTTAACCATATATAGAGAAATTTTATTGAAAGTAATAAAAAGCAATCAAAGTCTTTACGAAGATGACTTAAAGAAATATGATGAACGCATTTAGCACCATTAAAAATAAAATATAGTAATAAATTCAAATTTTAAAAAATTGACAGTTGAATAAAGAACTTAAATTATTGATTTATTAAAACATAGATTGCTTATTATGAATATTTATTAAATTTGAATTCTGACGAATGAGAGAATTCAATTAGCGACTCTTGATAATATCAGACTAATTGACGATTGCTTCACATGTTTAAGAAATCAATATTTATTTGCTTCTTTAAATTGAATGTATTGAAAAAAAAACTTCAATCAAGTTTATTGAATATATTCTTTAATTCAATTTAGAAAACACTAGGAAAGAAATAAAAATAAGTTGGCGATTCACACTTTTCTAGGTGAACTCTATTTCATAACCAAATTCGTTAATGCTTTTAAATAACTTATGTATAAGCTCATTGCCATCTAATCATGTATAGCATAAATAATAAATTCGATAACAAATATAACGCCCTTTTTAGTCAGTTTTTAATAAAAATTTATCAACATTAAGGTTAATACAATTGATATTTGAATTTAAGTTTAATAAATCAATCATAATTTGTAAGCTTTTAATTAAATTAAATGATGCTTTTGAAATAAACTTAATTTCAAGTGCTTCAGTGAGTTTTTTAACACTTATTTATAATTGCAATAGATAAATTCAGTTTCGAGTTTTAATTAGAATCTCATCTAATCTTATAGACTGTAAATCGATTTTTACAACTTTTATTTACAATTAGTTGACTAAATGGGTTGAAGAAAATTCACCTATGATTTGAAATGTTATTCAATTTATTTTCAACAGAATGATAATAAAGATAAATCAAAACAAATTAAAAAAAATTCAATTATTTGATAAAAAAGTGTTTGTAGTTCTTAAAAAAAAGTAAATAAATTGGCCAGCCACAAAAGTAATTTTATAAACGACCACTAAATTTCTAAATTAATAAAACGAATCGTAAAAAGTAATTATGTAATTTTCTTTTGTCTATTTGTATTTTAAATAAGTGCCAATTTACAATAATTTTGATATAAATTTCTAAAATTTAAACAAATCAAAATAGAAATATAATAGTTATATTGAATATAGCTACCAATATATTTTCATATGATAAATCTAAAAACTTAACAGTCGAAATAATATAATCATAATTATTTTTTAAAAGTTTTTAAACTTGCCCATCAAAATTAAAATTCATTTAATTGATTTTCATTTACGAATTTTTTTATAAATTTTAAATATTTTTTAACTAAAAAACATATATCTTGCAAATAGAAAAATTGTGAAGAAAAAAAATTAATCAATTATGGAGTTTAATAAAATTCTTTTTATCATATAACCACAACTTTTTAAAAATATTATGCTGTTTGCTTTGAAATTTTTAACATACAACACATTTTCTTAAAACTCTAAAATATTGATGCTATGAAAATTATTAGTTTTTTTGACCCGGAAAATCTAATAAAAAAATGTAATTTAGGAAAAATACTTGAATTAGTTTTAACAATAACAATTATTTAGATTTTGACATTTTTTTTAGAACTGATGTAATTTTTTTTCTGTTTAAGTGAATCTGTTTTAAGCATCCTTCTCCATCATGAATAAAAAATTTTTAAGGTAATTTAATTAACAATGATTTTAAGTCTTCTTCTATAAGATTTTTAGAAAATTGAAAACTCGCATTATTTGCGATTTGTTCTAGGGGCAAAAACGAACTTTATATATTCTTAGCTAGCTGTTTTATGAAATGTTTACTGTAGAAAGCAGTTTGATTGCCTAAAGATCCTATGCCAATGTAATTGTCAATCAGATGGTTTAAAAGATGTTGATATTTGCTTTCATCAATTAATAAAAAAATGAAAGTATAACAAGGTAAAAAAAATTGGTTAATTCAAGTAAATAAAACAGTAAAACATCAAGACAAAAAAAAATGGTTAGATGGTTAGATTATTTAAAAATGTGTGGGCAAAAAAAAATCAGAAATTAGCAATGCAGCAATAGAAAGGTATCTTCATGGTAAAAAATGCACAAGTTAGTAACAAATTGAACGCTTTTTAAATTTTATTTGATAAATGGAAAAGAAGGCAATTATTTGAATATTTCTAATATAGATAGTTCAATCAAAACGGACAGTATTAGAACTAAGGAATTTTGATTTGTATAAAAATGGCGCTACTTTATTTGGCAAACTTGATTTTATTTAACTTTAAATTATTTTGTTAAGCTATTCAGAATATAAATTTCTAGAAATTAATCTGGACATCTAAAAAAAGCAATTTATTGGTAATAAATTAACAACTTATATTGTGGGATTTATTGCTATTTACAAATTGCTATTTTAAAGAAATTTCATGACAAATTTTTTGATGTGAGAAATTGAAAAAATTAAAAAAATAGAAATTTTTTTTTCATAGAATGATTGATTAAAACCGATTATTAAATGAAAAAAAAATTTAAACAAAAACAAAATTATATGTACAAGTAGATTCACTAAAATAATCAAAAATGATAAAAATTTATTACTACTTTAACATTTAGGAGTACTGATTAGTGAATAATTTTGATTAGGGTTTTCAATTAATTTTAATAAATAGAAATTACTTGCTTTATTAAATCATATTCGAATTTCTAAATTAGATTTTTGAAAGAATAAAATAATGCGATACAAATTTCTCATTTTATGATGACATAGTACTACAATAATAAAGAAAAACAATAAATTTTCATTGACGATCTCCATTTGGAAGCATCGTCAAAAAATAATGATAAATACAAATTAGAAATTGTAAATTGTCAAATATTTTTACGTGAAATACGTAATGCCTCATAAAAAACAATGAAAAGTTTAACAAACAAAATTTTTTCGAAAATCCTCTTTAAAAATATGAATTCAATTTTATTACTAATATTGATGATTCAAAGTGTTTTTAATTATGAATAATTTAAAAGTTTATTATCAACTAAATTATCAAACGAAACTAATCAAAATTTTTGAATAAACACTGTGAAAAAAAATCATAGAAATTTTTTATTAAAATTTTTTGAACAAAATTTATATATCCCTTCAAGAAATCTTTAATGATACACTTTTCTATTAACATTTTCTGTTAATTTTCAAGAAAGCCTATTTTTTATTTAATTTCAAATGATTAGAAGAAAACAAAGAAATGAGCAAAAATAAAATTTGTATATTTGAAACCATCTTAAAATCATTATAACCAAAAATTTATCAGTCAAGTAAATAAAAACCTATAATAATATAATCATTAATTTGACTGAGAAATTCGTGCAGTTATCTCAATTTTAATGAGTGCCTATATATACGAAAATTTCATAGAAAATCTTTATATAATTTTTTTAATTTTTGTAATTTATAAAAATAAAAATAAAAATAAAAATAAAAATAAAAATAAAAATAAAAATAAAAATAAATGAAGATTATAGTTGTTTTCATTCGAGATTTGAGTTTTAAATCTTATTTTCATATTCTCGTTTTTTCCATTCTTTCATGAAATTTCATAAAGATAGAAAAAAAGTGAATATAAAATTTTAACAGACTGTTTTATTTCATATATATTAAAAATATAGTTTTAAGAAATCAATTTTAAAAAAAGATAAAAAAATTATAATATATACGATGAAAAATAATTTGATCGAAATAAATCCAATAAAAAACAATTAATAGGAACTACCTATAATAATCTATAAATCATAGATTATTTTTTAACTAAAATAAATCTTTCCGAATTATATAATTCGAAAAAGTTAGCGAATTTCACAAGCAAATTTTTCTGCTATTCAAGATTTTATTATTAAAACAAGAACTTAGTATTAAAATATTTCTGAAATTCATTGAACATAACATTAGATTCTAAAGCGTCGGTTTTCGAATTTCCATACAACAAATCAAAAGATTAAGTTTAAAAGGCTTTTCTGGTTAGTTTAAGATTCAGAATTTTTTGTCTACAAAACGATTTGAAATAACAAATAATATATTTGTCGCTAAATAAATAAGACGAATAATTGAAAAGATAGTTCTAGAAAAATTAATCCTAAAAATATCAATTGGTAATGTTAAATTAAGTCCATAAGCTTGAAAAGAAGTATTAAAAGGTATAAATCTTTTAAATTTTATTATGGCATTTGAAATTTTTATTTTACGAATGGATTATACATAAAGTATTATTATATGGTAAATAAAATTATACGCTTATATTTAAATTAAAATTTAAAATTATTTTTGTGAGTTTTTCTATAGATAGATGTTCATCTATAGATAAAAGAAAACTTTTACTTTTAATGTAATGTATCAATGGATACGTAGCAAAAAAATTTGAACAAAAAGGGTAAAAAGAAAAATCGATTGTTTTTTGTTTAAATACATCTAATTTTATTCTATAATGAATAAAAATTTCTTATTGTTCATTGCCATTACACAATGTGTTTAAAAAAAGAAGTGAGCTTCTCAAGGGATTACTTTTTGATTCTGGATATCAATCTTGATGCTTGTTTACTGCAATTTTAGAAATTATTTATAAAAGAAAAATAAAATACGATAATATATCATAATAAATAGTTACAAAAAATAAAAACAGCCATATAACTTGAATATGGATTTAGATTAACCTATTATAGTTTCAATCGTAAATTATTGATAATCGAAAAAGAAAAACAATAAATTTCAAATATTTTAAACTTTGTTTGAATTCTAAAAATAAATATATAATCTTTTACCATTCATTCATTAGTTAAATTTAAAGATTTTAATCAAAATTGATGAATTTTTCAGTGTAGTTTTAAAAAAAAAAAAATTGTGTGATTGCCTATATTACTATATAAAAAATTTATTTTTTTGTTTGGTCAGTGTTTTAAATAGAAAAAATATACATTTTTTTTACTTTTCTTTTAGACATTGGATTCAATCAACTGAATTATCTCAAGTGAATAATAAATCTTTAATATTTTCGAATGATTTATAATATTCATTGTCTACATGTTTAAATAAATAAAATATTGAATATTCTTTGTTTGGCAATAATTATTTACAACCTCATATAATTTAATATTTAAGAATTCAAACTAAAATTTCTTTTTCAATGTCAAAAAATTCTTTTAAATTAATTTTTTCTTTATTTATTTTAGTTTGTTAGTATAAAACAAAATTTATTTCCAATAAAATTTTTATCGAAAAAATTTATCATGAATAAACCAAATTCAGACTTCAGAATGATGTCTTAGTTTTGAATTGAAAGCAATCCATAATTTAAGAAGTTTTAGCGTATGTATAGAAAAACATATTTTCGAATCATTTCGAACAATTGAATTAGAATTTTGTGCAACACTCAATCAAAAAATTGAAAAAATTTAAGAACCTTTTGTTTTGATTTTTGCTCTTTTTTTTTTGAAAATTAATTTTTATGTATTTATAATAATCGGATTCACTTATTTTTTATTTTAAAGTTTTCTTATATAAATAAACTAAAATTTCATCCAATCTAAAGATGTGATTTTAAAAATGATAAAATTCAAATCTATTTCAATTGAAAACGGCAAAAAAAGNNGTCGTTTCCTTGTTTATAAAATGTAAATTTTCATAAACTTGTTGTTTCGATTTTTTAAGTTGCGTAAATTTTAATGCAAAAAAAGAATCGCAATAAATCAAACTTTCTATTAAAACAGATACAAATTTCTAATTATTTTTTAATTTAGATTCTGAGCTGATTAAACAAAATAAGATTCTGATTGTTGGAAAAGTTCAATGCTTATGACGAATTTTTTCTAGATATAATTACAAAACAATTATTAGATCAGTTTTTTTCAGCTTTTTAAAATATTATTAGATTATGATGAGTTAATATTAAAATCTTTTTTACAACAAATTATGAATTTCTATTTTCTCAAATAAAATTTTTACTGGATTGATTTACATATCAATAATTTAAGTAAAAAAAGCGTTTTGTTTAATATAAATTCAAGGTTGTTTTTTCAGTTTAGATATAAAAGAAGAAAATATTTTCCAAAATGATATTATTCGAAATTTAATTAAAAAACTTTGACAAAATGAATTGTCTATTCAGATATATTTCTTTAACCCGGAAGTGAATTGCAATTTAAAAAAAAAAAGAAATTACTGTGTATTTGATGAGTGTGTGTGTAGTTGTATACCATTAAAATTATTTCTATGATTTGCTTAACTTTAGTGTTTCAGGATCCTAGTTATAAATTTGGACGTCTGCAATTTATTTTGAAAACACGTTTTACCCTGTAATAGCACAAATTATTTTTTGTACTTTCTTAAATAATTTATATTGAATTCTTTACATTGATGAAGATTGATTCATTTAAAAAAGAGTCAAATCATCAAGAAAATAAAAGTTGCGATAAAATTAAAAATCTAAATTTACAAAGACGCATGATCAGTAATAAGTTTGAATGATTTTAAAAAAGACAATGCATGTTTAGCTCAATTTTTTTTTGCATTCAATGTAATTGCTTTAAAAAAGTCACTTCAGTTTATCTTTCAAATAATAGCAAAATTTATTTAGAATTATAATTAAAAAATATAACCTGATGAATGAATATAAATTCAAATAAGAGAATTATATTACCGAAAACTTTTCCAATAGTAAAATTTAATAAGAACTTTTTTAAATATTTACATAAAATTAAGAATATGATAATTAAAACTTTTAAAATAGATAGTTTAATTTTTTTTTTAACTTTTTCGATTTTTCAAATAAGCACTTTTTATTTTATAATTTATTTTTAAATTTTAATTTTACACAAAACTTTTTTATACATTCCGAGTCTGAATTTTAATTAAAAATAATAAAAGTATCCCGAAGAATAATCAAATTTTGTAAAAAAATTGTGAATAAGAAATATTTTACATAAAGATTATCACATACTTAAAAATTTCCACAAATTATTGTCTAGTTGACAGCGATTATATAACATTTAAGAAGAAAATAATATTGAGTTGCAAATAATTCAGGTATACAAAATCTTTATCATTCCTAAAAGATACAAAACACTTTACCAATAATTAATTGAAAATTATTTTTCTTATGCAATGACAAACATTGAATCTATAAACATTGATATGATGTCATTTTGGATTGAAAAAAGGCTAAATTTATTTTTCAAAATTTCTGACATATTTATCTGAATTTTTTTCAGAAAATAATATTTCAATTTAAAAATTAATTTTTTTATATTTGAGTTTAAAAAAAATTTATTATTTTCTTTTCGGATTTTTTCAAAAATATCTAATTTATTTGATCGATTGCGCATATGAAAAATCTAGACTATGTTTAGTTTTTTTTAATTCTTTTTTATTGGTTAACTTATTAGAAATGAAGGTTAGACAAATAGCTGTTGCAATAATTATGCTTAACTATAAAATTTGCATCAAAGTTAAAAAAAATCTCAAACTGCTTTAAATAATATCACGATCATTAATAAAATATTTTTATGATGAACACAATCTAGTCATGAGCAGACGCCATTAATAAATAATGTTACGCAACATAATTAATTTTNTTTATTTAAAAAATTATTTTAATAGAATTTTCATCTTATTTTAACTTTTTATTATTATGAAAAATAGATCAGTGTGGGTGGTAAGTTACAATTATTATTAATTTATTTTTTATTTTTTATGATTATTTTAATGCATTTGATGTTTTGATTCTAAGGCTAAAAGACCGCCTGGATTTGCTTTTGTAATGTTTGAAGATCCTAGGGACGCCCGAGATGCAGTACGAGCTTTAGATGGAGAGTAAGCTAAAATTTGTGAGTTTTGTATAAATAAGTTATTCATTTTTTTTATAAATCTAGACTAATTTGTGGGAGACGTATAAAATGTGAACTTTCAACCGGTAAATCGCGCAGAGAAGGTCATCCCATGCCACCAAGTCGAGGATTTCCACCAAAAGGTCCTCCAATTAGACATGTTAATTATCGCGATCGGTCACCTATTGGCCGTGGTGCTCCACCTCCAAGAGGCCGAGAAGGTTATCATGGTTATACGAATTCATATCATGAAAATCAGCATTTCGATTCGAGAGAACACTATAGTAATAGTAGATATCCAAGAAAGCACAGATCAGGGTATTTATTTTCTATTAATCGTTTCTTAATTTAATCTCTCTTTACATTTACAATTTGAATTAATCATTTCTTTTTTGAATCTTTGCTTTTACGTAAAACTGCATATAATTCTGAGACTTTGAAGAGTGTCGATGCTCTCACTCACTCAGATTCACCCTCTTTTGTTTACCTATTGCTGGACACTAATTTAGGTGTTTTCTTTGCCAGATAATGATTAATTGACCTTTATTCTTTTTTTTTTCTTTCTCTCTCTCTCATCAACTGACACAAAAAAACAACTCCCCCTCAAAGGTTAACTAAGTTTATTAATTATATTCAACCTCTAAAACAAATCAAAATTCAACCTCAACTAATTCATTCCTTTTTTGACATACTCACCTTATCATCTAAGCAACATCATTCAGCGTTCAAATATCTTAATTTTTTAGGCTTAGTCAGCTGATTAGTGAAATGTCCATTAAGATAGAATTACAATGTTGTAGCAAACATTTAGGGTTCTTTCTGTCAATGAATTTTGATTTTGATGTGATTGACGAATGAAATCCATGTGATTTTTGAATTGATCTGCCACTAAATCAACTTAATCAGAGATCTAGAATGGGAATTCTGAAATCATCCAAAAGATCTTCTGACTTGAAAACAGAAATGAAATTACAGAATTTGGTTGTTGACTTGTCTTGAGCACCTAAGATTTTTTTTGTTTTCATTCCTTTTTTTTTTTGCTTGATTTGAAAATTAATTTCATTTATTTGTTGTTCTCTGCATAACCTTTCATCTACTCAATCAACTTCATTTTGAGTTTTAATTAATGACATTTATTCCAACCATTTCAGCTTAAATCTTCTTGTTCGCGATTTCTCAACTTCTAGACTCAACATTTTCTCTACATTAGATTTCTTCATCTCCTAATATCATCTTTTGATTTCACCTCTTGAAAAAATTTCATCTCTTGTTATATTATAGTCAACTATCGAGCTTTCCATCTAGTCATCTTATTCATTATTTGATCTAAATTCATCGTCTAATGATCACATCAATGAATGATGTATTTTATTATATTTTTCGATGAATATACATAAATAATATATATGAGTCTCTTTTAAAGGGTTTTCTTTTTTATTTGAATTTATTTAAAAACACTCGCCAGCAATTTCTATGCAGTTCCGATTGACTCTGGATAGAGTGATTCAACTAGTGTTAGAATTCTAGCTTCACAGCTTCATTATAACAACTTTCTCAGTCAACGTTCAGACAACTAGATGCAACATTTAGATTCTTCTCTTTCAAACCGCTAGGCACAGGTCCTCATTTACAACAAACCTCTCTCACCTTAAATACCACCTAAATTCTAAAATGCTAAAAAGTAAAAAGAAAAATCATCTTTTTTTATCTTCTCTACTCTCAGGTCTAGAAGTCGCAGTTTTAGTCCTCCTATGCATGGCCGCTCATCGGGTAGATCGGGTCCATCAGACAATAATTACAACGGTCATCATTTGCGTTCAAGAAGTCGTACACCACCTACTACTAAATCGCCGAGATCAGATTCAAGATATCGTTAGGAATTGCGCATATTAAGCGTGTGAGTCTTGGTGTGAGAATAAAGTGATCTTTACAATATTTTTTCATGATTTAAAAGAAAAAAGAATTTAGAATTTAATTAGATTCCGTCTATGTTAGATTAATCGAGTATTTGCAAACATCGATAGCTTTAAAACTCTTAAAGCTCATGTATATTTTATTTAGAGGGTTGGACTTTAATATGATTAAATCTTAAGCAAACATTAATGCCCTTCATTTTTAAAATTAACTTTTTTAATTAACCTCCTCTATCTACACTTATGATCATCACACCTTAAGATTTTACTTAAATAAAAATTATCCGACTTATCATTTTTTAAAA
>BLXL01011182.1:0-11224 GCA_023170135.1 Acarapis woodi | reverse complement strand
TCAATTCAAGAGGAGTTTAGCCGAAATCAGACCTATACTAAACTGTTTACATCAGTCAGGCCATTGACCAATTTGAAACATATTAAAATTATCTGGACTAATTTAGCGACAGGTCTGTGGGTGTTCACCTATAGTAATGCTATTCATATCGAAAAAATTGAATTAAATTATATAAGTAGTTTAGATGAAAGGTAAGTTTTTTTCTTTTTAAATAATAGATAAAAAGCTAAATAAAAAATTAATTGTCCATTTGATTTTTTTTTTAAATAGAATTAGACACGAATATTCATCAATTTATTGTCTATCAAACCTAGGCACAAATGTGATTGCACACAAACAATTTATCAATCTTAAAAAGTGCTTATAAATGACTTCACCCTCCTCGTTTATTGGATTTAAAAATTAGTGCATGTTCTTTTTTTTTCTCAGCATTTTATTGAAAGCTCATTAACTAGTTGTCTGTGTATATCGACAAATACAATTCGAATTTTAAATTGTACTTGAAAATACAATGATGACAATCCACCTAGATTAATAATTTTGTGAATAAAATTTTCTCATTAAATGGAAATTAAAAAAATAATTTTAACATGTTTTTCAAACAATAAAGATAACTTTTTACAGACACGAGCGAAACTTAATTGATTTTGATTATTAGATTTAGTATGCAGGTTTGAAATTCTGCCCGGGAGACTTGCGATTTCGATGGTGAAAATTCTTTAAATTTTAATTATTAATATTTTCTAATTTTTAATCGCACTTATAGTAATGAAATATGCAACAATTAAATTGTTAATAATTTATTGTAAATGATTTAGAAATAATTGTTTGGAATGTGAAGGTTTGTTACTGGTATTTTTTAAGTTGCTAATGATTAATAAAGTATATCTAAAACAAATGCAATATATTATATACTCTCACATATTTTCTAAATTATTTAAAAATTTTAAATTCACCAGTATTCTGTGTGTCTATAATTAATTAGTCTGTTATTTATTTAATTCTTTCAAATTTAGCCGAGTTAAACCACACAAGGATTTCGATCAATTTTATCTATTCATTTTTATTATTGATAATTGATTCAAATCTACTTGATTCTTTTGAATTTTTTCATCGTAACACAAAAAATACGGCAAATCGAATAATTTTTTTGTTTTAAAATTTTGTTTAATAATAATTAATGTTTAATAAATTTTTCAAAAAAAATTTGATTACATTTCTCTAGATAAACCAACTTTTTGTAATTTTTTTATTTTTTTTAGATCTATAATTTGTTAGTCAACTTTTTAATTTCATAACTTTTGAATTTACCAATCTATTAGAAAATGCTTACGAATCGATTGTAATAGAAATTTTCGATTAGCTTAATTACAAAATTTTGAACCAAAATGCAAATAATAGTCAAAATTTTAGGATAAGAATTAATAAAAAAAATCAAGCAAATTTCTGATAAATTTTTTATACTAACTAACAAAAAAATCGAATCTTACCCGGAAAAATAAATTCAAATATAAAATTCAATAAAAAGCAAGAATTTTTATTTTATCAGAAAACTAATCTTTTTTTAAATATCCCGCTAATTCAATAAAAAAATTTCAAATTATTTCACGATTCAGCACTCAAATTTTTGCTTGTGAAACATTGCATCATTTTTTCAGAATCGATACTTTTAGAATTTTTAACTGAATTTCAAATCAATTTTTAATAAGTTTCATTTATGAATTAAAATTATTATTATGTATTTTGTAATATCTATACTTTTTATTATTTTAATCATTAAAGTAAATTGTTCGAATAATGATAAGCCCTCGCTGTTAGAGATCGCAGTCAATAAAGACCTTAAAGAAGATGATGAAGTAAGGTTGAGTTGCGATTTAAAGGACGGTCGATTTCCTATCATATTCGAATGGTTTTTGAACGATAAAAAAATAGAACCATCGGACAACATATTAATTAAAAATAGAGAAGATGAGTCTCGTCTAATTATTAAATCACTGAAAATTGAACATATTGGAGATATAAAATGTGTAGCTTCGAATGAAATTGGAAAAGATAGTAAGAATGTTCAACTTTTTTTTAAGGGTAGGTTAATTTTAATTTCAATCATGAGTTTTTTGCGAGACAAAAATGAAATCATGTCGAATTTCAAACTTAATATAGATTAAGTATTTATACAGCATTGACTCAATATTAATTTATTTGTAATCTTTCGCATTACAAAGCTAAACCTAATTGGCTTCAAGAACCAGTCGATATTAAAGTACCCCTTTCGAACCAGATGAATATTTCGTGCGATCTAACAGGTTCCCCCAAACCTACCATCTATTGGTCTCAAATAGACAATGAAGGTATGATTAATATTGAATAATTTTTGTATTAAAATTATATTTAAGTTTTCCTGGTTGGTTTTTAATTTTATGTGAATTTTTGTTTATTTTGCATTTGAATTTTGGAATTCAATTTGCAACTTTAAATGCAATATTATTAAACCTACTAAAAGGTTCAACAATCCAAAAATTTGATTCTAACATACTTACTTTGCCTAAATTGACAAAACAAAATATTGGAAAATACAAGTGTACGGGTTATAATGTACTTGGATCAATAGAAAAAATAATAACAATATCTTACTATGGTAAGTTGATTCTAACATTTGGGCTGCAAAAGATCATTTAGAATTCAAATAATCATTTTAAATTATATTCTTAAATATTATTGTTTAAAGTTTATTCCCCACATTTTGAAATATCCCTGTTGCATTATATTTCTTGAAATGCATTTAACTTGTCTAAAATTATTTGAGATCGATTTAATATTGTGATCTTACCTGCTAGTTAAACTAGCTTTAATTTCAAAATGAATGTGACGCTTTTTACTTTCAAATAGCTAACTTAATCTATTTACTGAATTTGGTAAGTATTCATCTGTAACATCTACTTGGTATAATTGACAGAAATATTAAAATTGTTTAGTAAAAAAATTTTTCAACTAAAAGTCATTTTATGTTTGAATAATTACAGACAAACAAACAAATTTTTAGAAGTCGACTTAATTGATCGAATTAAAAAATATTCTGATTAAATTTTTTTTTTGTTATTGGCATTAAATATTTTCCAAACAATAAAGTTTTTTTAGAAATAAAGCATTGATGTATAAAATATTGTCAAATAATTTCTCATTTGTGTTATCATCATAACTAATTTTATATTTATAGCTTTTTTCTATATTTATATTGTTCATATTTTAAATCAATTAATTATTATCAATAAAAATTTAAATGTATATATAAAACTAAATTAAATTATAAAATTTAAGAAAACGGTTTGAATTGTAACTAAATTTTCATTATTTTTGTTATCTAGATTTTTACTTTTTATTGATTATTAAACTTATATACACACTTTTAAAAAAATATAAAAACATATTGTCTTCATAAACACAATAAAGCGCTTCTTTATCAAAGGCCTATTAATTTACGTGATCAAGTCAAGCTCACCAATTTGATTTATTGAAAATTGTCAAAAAATTCATTTTCGTCATTTGGCTTATATTCGGATTAATTATTTTTTATTCCATTTTGTTTACAGAGATGTATTCTACAAAATTTATTTAATAATTTTTAGAACTTGCATTGTTTCATTTTTGTTTATTTACCTTCTATTATACTCTAGGTAATTAAATTAATATATTAATATATTGATTGGCAAAGAACATTTATGTTGCTTTCATTTTAACCTTGATGGGTAATTGTAAAATGAGTTTTACTTTTGTTCACCTTTCTCTGAAATTATGACAATATAATATTTCACAAATTTTATAAATCATCTAAATTCATAAAAAAGTTATCAAATTAATTCTTGTTTACTATGAATATCAGATATATGAAATATATTCAAATATATTTTTTCTATTACCGCTTTAAGATAATTGAATTATTTTTTTTTCTGCCTGTTAATATGAATTTTTCTCAACACTTTGATTTGACTTTAAAAAATATATTCACTAGATTTTTTTAGTAAAATGTGAATTGTAACAAAAATAACTCGGTCGATGAAATAAGGTATTCATGATAAAATATATTGAAAATAAATATCGACAAATATATGGGTTTTAAACATACGTATGAATATATTTAAATTCTAAGATCTCAACTTTGGTTTATTTTAAATTTGTATCAGAAAAAAATCGGATAAATCAATAAATGGACTAATTAATTCGATTAATTTATAATCAAAAGAACCTAATCAAGTAAAATATTCTAAAAGAAATAAAATAACAAGAATTTTTTACAATAAAATTTCTCATTTTTTTTGTTTTTTTTCTGGAATTTCTTTATTTTTCTTTAGAACAGCATCAAATTTTAAGTTTTCATCGTATTGGATTATTTATTTCAATCACCTATATTTTTATAATTTATTTTTCTATTGAAATAAAATTTACAGAGAAATTAATTCTGATTGCATTTTGTTGTATAATTTTTGATAAAACATCTACTTTTAAGTTTAAATTTTATTTATAAGTATTATAATTAATTATTAACCCAAACACTAAATAATTACAATTGCATCCGTTCGAATAAAATATCTTTCGTTTGAAAATAATTATTGAATTAATTTTTATTTTTCTTGACAAAGTCGAGAAAAAGAAAAAATTTAAATATATTTTTATCAATAATTGAATTTAGATCAAACATATGTTGAAGATATATTTTATGATTATTTCTATTTCACAATTTTCAATAAAATCTTTAGAAATATGAAATAAAAAATCGCTTTGAAAAAAAAACCTTTTTCAATAATTTTTTTTCTTCTGAATTCAAAGGATAATTTTTAATTGGGACATTGATAAAAAATTCTTTGACTTAATCGTTAAATTTACTATTTTATGCTAATATTTTTATTCATCAAATATTATACTAATCTAACAATATTGATTAATATGCAAGTAATTAATTGAACGAATCTGAATGATACACATTTAAAAATAATACACGATATAAGCACTTAACACGACTACAATAAATTAATGATGCTCACATATACTGATGTAAATATTTTTTTTTATTTCGAGATTAATCGTATATAGCTTATGCATTTGAATATATAATATTTTGACAGCCTATGTAAATTATAGTTATAGGCACAGCTGCTTATTAATTCTTATGTTTCAATCAATAGTTTTATTTATCGTTTGAACAGTAAATTAATTTTTTAGAAAAAAATTTTAAAAAATAGGTGGGATGATTAAAATTAGTATAAATAAAATATAGGAAATTTTAATAGATTATTTATCGGCTAGCAATGGCCATCCAATTATGTTTCCATTATTTTTATTAATTTCATTTGGAAAAGAAGTACAAAAAATGAACTCAAAATATGAAGTGAATAATTTGTCAACTCAAATAACTGTTTATATATGATTCTGCCAAAGAAAATTAATCGTAAAAATTATGCATACTTAAAAGCAAATATATATTCAGACATTTGTGCAATAAATTTAATATTCGGATCTACATATTTACAAATTTATTATACAGTATGATTGCAAAAGCGACTGCTTTGAAAGCAACAAGTGTTCTGATCAATTTTACTATTACTAGATTATGAATAAATAATGAAAAAATCAGAAGGTATAAGAGGTGGAAATGTAGAATCGAAAACAAAAAAAAAATATTACAAAAACCAATCTAATTTGATGCCTTTCCGTTCTTTTTGCTTAATTATGTGGAATAACCGGTCGATTCTAATTATGAATCTAAAATTGTAATCGATGAAATTTGTTCTGTGCGAAATTAAAAAAAAAGATAAATTTGTAATTTAAATTTAAAATTTGAATTTGCAAAAAAAAAAGTTTTAAGTAAAGAGTTACGTGTAAGAATTGTTTACCTTTCAAAGCCTGATTACTGCTATTTCGAAATTTCTTACATTTATTTTGAAGTTTTTCAATTTTTTTTATTTATTTTTTATAAATCATAATTTGAATTTCAAGCTAGGGAAAATCAATAGTATTTGTTTCTATTAATTAAGTGATAACTAATTTTTTGAATATTAGCTTATTTTCTTCAACTATTAAAATGATAAGCTATTCAATTTTTTTTTTCAAATTATTTGAAAAGATCTTTTGTCAAAATTTTCAATCGACGTTTACGATATCATTCATATAAATTGCAAATCTCAATTTAATCTTATTTAGTTTAATATGACGTAAGTTCTGGGAACATTTTATAAAATATATGACTTGAGAAAATATTGATTAAATTGATCTCTCTAATTTTTTAAACTTAAGATTATTATTAATTTACTGCGTGAATTAAAATGTTCTGGCAATTAAGAATTTAAATAGTCGATAACTTTTAATAAATTTCAACATGAATCTTAGATTAAGAAACAGGTAAATTCTGTTTATTTTATGACATTTCTCAAATGAATCATTTTTATGATTTATTATTTTATTGTAAGCAAATTATTATATAGACCGAATATCATTCATTGAACAGTCAAGTTATAATTAAACCACTTTTTTTCATATAATATACAGTTAAATATATATGAATTTATCTTTGTAATTATTTTTTCATTTAGTTCAATTAATATGTGCAATTTTTTAAGTTCGTTATTATTTTTTATATGATCTGTCGTTTTTGAAAAAGTATTATTTGAATAAAAAATATTTCAATCAAGAATTACTTGTCAAACGTCTTACAAATCTTATTTATACTTAATCATAATTCAGTATCTCAATCTCAACAAATTCATCTTGACTATATTTCTAAATTAGCTAAATATATTCATCTCCGAAAATCAATTTTGACTTCCGTTTCATGTTTTTTATTTGTTAAATAGACTAAAAAAATGGATACTAATCAACTTATAACTTTAGACTTACCTAAAGATTATATAGCAAAAGATTTACCTTATCATTCGGACTCATCTAACGATTCTGCAATCACTGGGTTCGTATTATTTTGATTTGAAAATCAATAAAAATTCTCTTCCGCATAAATTTTTTAATAGTTAACTTTTTATAGAATTTAAAAAATCAAATTCAGAAAAAAAAATCTATCTACTCTATCAAGCGATCATGTAAAAGAATAATAAAATTTACATTTTTTGAATTCGAACCACTTACTAATAATTATATTTTATTGAACACTCTGTGCGAAAATTAGAAATAATCAAACGAATATATAATTTACTAAATAAATTAACTGATTCCTTGTAACTTTTGTCTTTTTTTTTAATGAAAATCTCTCTCTTTCCTTTTACCTGGAAAATTTTGTTGATTTGAAAATGCACAAATTGAACACACTTTGCTAACAAATCTTTACATTTAAATTGACATCGTGATACAGTGAGTTCGATGAAGATGTTCCACAAAATGAGTTTAATAAACAGAATGATTATTTCAATGATCGTTTAAATTCAACAAATGACTTTGAAGAATTAGTTTTCAATTTTACAATTTTCGGCTTAGAAAATCCGGTTAGTGATTCCATCATTTTTATTTTTTATTTGATTAGTTAATTTTGTTCATTTTTATGGACTATTTTTAAAACTTATAAATTATTGAATGATTTGCATCTATTTTACAAACTTAGATTTTAATAAAAAAAAAATTCTTTCCTTTTCCATTAATCGTAGAGTATTCTAATGAACTATCGTCTTAGTGAAATAATTGAATTAATTCGACCTTATTATAATCCTGCTTTGGATTTAAACTCAAAAACACAACAGTGCTTCATTGATCGATTTGGTTTTATCTATAAAGATATGAATGAAAAAGAAGCATTTCTTCAACAAGTGCTAATTGAAATATTAAATTCTAAATCAGAGAAAGCATGGACTTACAGTAATTGTGAAAATTTAAAAACACTTGTGCGTGAATATGGTATACCTCACGAACTTAGGCCTAAAATATGGCTTGGTATTATCAAAAATAAGGTGTCCAATAATTATGATGTAAGTGTATTTCAAATAATTTTGATTACAAGTTTTATTTTTTGTAAATATGAATCACCATAAACTCATATTCACGCTGGTTAATATTATTTAGATTAATTAGTTTTAAATTAATTAAAATTGCTGTGAGCTTTTCAACAAAATTTATTTCTTTTTTATTATCTTGATATATATGTTTAAATTTAGAGCTCAGTGATTAAAACTATCTGAAAAATTTTTCTTTACTCTATTTTCGAAAGAAAATCTCGTCCTTTGTGCGAATTTTAGAATTTAAATTAAATTTACTAAATTTTTTTTCTTTAAAAATGAAAATACAACTTTAAAATTTTATACATGNNCTGGCGTTATTTGAATTTAGTTTCTCTCTGAAAAGCACATAGTTTTTAAAGAGTTTTTCACAAAAATTTCTACATGCAATCAATTTTTACGTCTTTCACTGTTCGGCAATATTGCTGTCTGTTTTAAAATATAAAATTCAACAAAATTTTTTGTTTATCTGCAAAAAATATTTTAAAAAATGATTCGATTAATTGGTATTTTGTTATTAGTGATAACTTGCTGTCTTGCAAGTCCGACAAAACACAAACATTCAAAATCAGATGTATCAAATGGATTAAAGAAATTATCATACAACTTGAAAGAAAGTGTAAAAGAGGAAAGTCACGAACTCGAATCCAATTCTTCTTCATCAGAAAATCAATCAGCTAAACAAACAATACTGGTAACTCGTATCAGATCAAATTTGACAAAATCAACAAATGTTACAGGTTCTAAAGCTGATACGCTCTATAAAATGGCAAATAGCCTATTACAAAAAGAAAAAAATTGGCTTCAAACTGAAAAATGGCTTATTGATAATATATATAGGCTGAGAAATGAATTGGGTGATTTGAAACGAGAGCTAAATGACCAAAAAAGATTGAACTCATTATTAAATCAAAGAACATCTAACGGTCAGTTTAATAGCGATCAAATCAA
The DNA here is from genome assembly GCA_023170135.1 of Acarapis woodi. Lineage (NCBI taxonomy): Eukaryota > Metazoa > Arthropoda > Arachnida > Trombidiformes > Tarsonemidae > Acarapis > Acarapis woodi. The sequence goes on along the minus strand of BLXL01011182.1, from coordinate 2,288 downwards.
ATCTATAAATATATTTCAAGAATTAACGTCACTAAAAGTGGATTTTGGTCTGTTTTCTCAACAGCAACAACACATTATACAAACAATAAAAGACAATCAACAATATCTAAATATGCAAACGGATCAACTCAAACAACTGACTACAATGGTAAAAGAACAGTTTAAGAACATAGTATCGATTAGTCAATCTATTTTTAATCTACAACAAATAAAGGACAAAACAGTCTATGAATTGAAAAGCGAAAAATAAATGAAAATTATTCAAATAAAATCATATTTGAATAACAACAAATGAGTAATTTATAGTCATTATCATCAACATCAATTAGTATTCTTTTCCTAACTCACCATTTATCATTTATTCATTTCTTTTCGTTGATGCATTTAAATCTTAGTCATTTAATCTCTTTTGTACGATCTTCTTTGATAGACAATAGAGTTTTGTAAGTTAATTAGCCTAAAGTTCAATAATTGTAAATTGCTTAATAGTCCATAAAAATTTGCGTGATTATTTACTTGAGTAGCTAAAACCAAAGAAAGCATGTTGTGACGCTAATCCGAAAATCTCGGCATAAAATATTCATTGGCGGTCTAATGTAATCATTATTATATAATTCACATTTTTCAATAAAATAGTTTTGCAATTTTTATTTCTTATCTTTATATCATTTTATATTTTAGTGATATTGAATAAATTTTTTTATCATAAAAAAAATCACCTTTTATTTTCTCGAATAAATTTCTTTGAAAATTATTGTAAATATTTCAGTTTAATTTTTTACTTTTTTGTTTATTAAATTTTGATTGATAATTTCAATTTATCACATTTTTCAATTAATTCAATTTTAAATTTTTATAAAATTATTGCATTCGAATTTCGATATTGATAGCATTGTAAAAAAACAGGTTTTAATATTTAAATGGGCTATAAATATTAGTTTCGGCAAAGAATTTCGATAGCAAAAAAAAAAATTTAGATAAAAAATTTGAATGGTATAATTTTAGGATGCTAGTTTTCTTTAAGATAAAATAGTTCATATGTAAATCAACTTACCTGCCACGGCACTGCATTATGAAAAAGAGAAAGAAACCAATTCAATGATAACGATCCAGTAATTTCATCTATTTTGCTCGAATATTTTTTTATTTTACATTTCAGCTCTTCTTCATCTCTAAATTGAATTCTTGATATTAGCCTTTTTAAGATTAAGTCTCTCAATAACATTTGATCCGCTCTTGCACCTGTCGATTGGCAAGTTTAAATTAAGAAAAAAAAATATCAACTTAATAAACTTGAAAGCGCTTTCAGATACTAAAATATTTTCAAGAAATTTTTTAAGATCGAATAATAAAAGCATCAAATTACCTGTTAGATTTTCGTCAAAGTAATTTGCAGGGAAGCAATAGTCAATTATACAAATAAGGCCCCTTATAATTGCGAATCAACATAAAATTTTTTAGAAATTAAATTAAATATATGCTTATCCGACTTACATAAGAGCGTGATATTCGTTTTCATTGAAAATGATTAACAAAAGAGCTGCCAAAAAATTCATTGATTGACAATAGCCAACATTAGGATTTACATGAATGCTATACGCAACTAAAATTTTCTTTAATTTGTCAAGCTAGATGAAAAAAAAATGAAAAAAAGTTCGGTGATAAATTTTTGGCATTTTTTTTTAACATGACTCACAAAAATACAAAAATAATTTGTTACTCAACAACCTACCCCGTTTGTTCTTTCGTTGAACATTTGATGATTAGGCATTGTTCGACAAATATCTAAATCGATTTGACGTATGTTCATCTCATCAACACCAAATTCAAACATTTGTATAGTCTCGGCTGCCAATGTAAGTAAGTTTTCAATCTAATTTTGTCAAGAAAGCTCATTTGATTAGAAATATGCTATAATAATAAGAAATATAATATGACATAGCGACAGCTCACAAAATATTAAAACAAAGAAAAATTTAAATAAGAATTTTCCTAAATTGTTTTTATCACTTTTTAATGACAAATCAATAAATAATTTACAAAAATTATAAGTGATTACTGTTTTTTTTTATCTTTAACAGATCAGATTATTATTATAAAATATTTTTTTTTCTTGCTAATTTGTCAAATTAGTCATACTCTAAAATTACACTAATTTATTAATTAACATGTATAAAATTTTAAAGTTGTATTTTCATTTTTAAAGAAAAAAAATTTAGTAAATTTAATTTAAATTCTAAAATTCGCACAAAGGACGAGATTTTCTTTCGAAAATAGAGTAAAGAAAA
>BLXL01011180.1:0-14491 GCA_023170135.1 Acarapis woodi | reverse complement strand
TAAATATATCAAATATAAAAAGTACATATAGTTACTGAGAAAGTTATATTAATTGCTAAATATCAAGATAAATTTTTTTCCTAACAATTAATATAAAATTAAAAGTTAAAATGTAAAAGATGTTGATTGAAAACAATTTTACTTACTTTTTCAAGAGCACCTAAAATGAACAAAAAAAGAATTTATCAAGATCGTGAATTTTGTTAGTTAAGATTCATGCAAATTGTTTTTTTTTTTTTTTTTTTTATTTTGAGCAATTAAGTAATAATAAAAATAGTCATTTTCACAATTAAATTTGTATGCCTTTCGTTTTCGCAAAAAAAAAAAAGAAAATAGACATTGTGTAGTGATATTGAATAAATTAAATAGATATGTTCAAATATATATATAATTATATAAAAATAATGTCTCTAGATACTTAGATATTTAAATAGTGATTGAAATTGATTTTTTAACTGTGAACTTGTTTCTTTAGTATTTTGGACATTTAGCATCTAAAAAAAATATTTTCAAATCGATTTTTATATATAAGAAAATTATACATATTCACAAGAATACAATTATGAACAAAAAAGCTATAACTTACATTCATTAATTGTAGCACCTGCAATCTCGGTTTTGAAATCATATTCCAAATCAAAAAATATTACCTCAATTGTTAAATAGAAAATAAAATGAATTTTCAAAGCAATACCAAAATGTTAATTAAAATAATTGAGAATATTTTTTGTATTACTTTGCATGTAACTTACATATCTTGTCGAACTCTCATTACTTTCGATTTTTGCATTGCCAAATGCTTAAGCAGAAACACAATTGTGATTAAAAAATTTTTCATTTGTAAATCAAGCATTCCGACAGAATGGAAATATAAAGATTTAAGATATGCAAAGTAATTGACGATTTTAAGGGTCAGCGTAATTATAATCAGGTGCATTTTGTTAGTGAATTCATATCAAAAAATTACGATTTGAAGAAAAATTTTAGAACAAAAAGATTAATTAGTTTAAAAAGCCAAAAAATGAAAAATTGTTTGATTAATTTGATAAAATTACTGATCACAAGAAGAAAATTTTCAAAGCATTGAAACTAAAAAAAGAAAATAATTTCATAATAAAAATTCTATATTTGAATATTTTACATTTATTTCATGAAAGATTCTTGAATCGAACATCTCTGCTTAATGATCGGATTTAGTGAAATAGAATAATTTAAAAAAAAATTATTTTTTATAATCGAAACTTACCATCAAGTAACAAATTCGAATTTACTATTTGATCAGCTACTCTCCTCAAATTTCTACCATTTCTCTCGCTAGTCAAATATCGAATCGCTTGCTTACGAACGGCTAATTTGAAATAAATAAACTTAGTATAAAATGTATGTATCATAAATAAGTAAATCAATCTACAAATTCTTTAGAAGTGTATTAAAATAAATATAAAAAATATGCGCATAAGTCATTTTAAAAATGAATTACGCCAAATTTATTAATATTTATAAACAAATGTTAAATAAAATGAATAGGTAAACGATATATTTAAAAAAAATTAAAAAGTGGTAAATCAGGTAATAACGTTTACATGTCTAGATAGAATATCTGATTTTAATCTTTTGAAATTTCTATTAACAAAATTTAAATCGATAAGTCTGGTTTTATACGAATAAAATCATAGTATTTCCTAAGGCACCATTTTTAAAATTTAACTAAATTTTAATTCGATAATATCTAATGCACATAATTCATATTTAAATCGAAAATGAGCATTAAAATCGAACAGTATCAAATTATTTTGATCTAGGCTAAAGATTTAGCCTGATTTTATCAAGTATGCATGCTGAGAGCCGAAGATAGCCTATTTTTAAACAAGATAATGCATCAAGTTTCACGTAATCCAACACTTTTCTGGCAAAAGACTACAAAATTTTTCTGGAAACACTTGTATATAAATCAAAATAAATTTTAATTTATCTTTACTATTGAGAAAAGATTTTCGATTGTTATTTTTTTTTGTTATATTAATTTGTTTTCACTGATATATTTTATTAAAATTTTACCTGTTTTTCCTGATCCACTTTCTCCATACAATATTATTGAACTGGACCCAAAATTTTTCATATAAAAATAGGCATACTCAAATGTTCCAAAACTAAGTAAAAAAAATCATTCGATTTAAAAAACTTAATTTATATAAAAAAAAATTGAATAAAAAAAATTGAAAAGTAACCAAAACCATAAAAAAATAAGTGATGATTTAATAAGATTTTTACATTTACTCAAAATACTTATGCTTAAACAGTAAAATTTAGCGAAAATGGAATTTCATGATTAGTAATTCTAAATAGATTGAATGCAATCTAAATGATCATTAAGATATTAATAGCAAAAAAATTTATGCATATTTATTGGACTCAAATGAAACGATTATAAAAATAAATTGATGATAAATAAATTTAAGATTGACATTTAGATTTTAGCTTCGAAATTTATAAATCGAATTTCTCGATTTTTATATCAAAACGAAATATTTAAACCGGAAATTATCATCTTATTTAAAATTTAATGAGTCAATTAATTTTTTTGACAAAACAATAATCTAAATATGAAATTTTTTTTAAATCTGTAAAATAATCTTTAAAAATTCTTCTAATCCTGTCAATACTAAAAAGTTTTTCTCAAATTTTAAATAGTAATTTAAAACTTAATGATTGTAATTAGAAATGTCAGCTTTATTTAGTTTTGTCGAAAGGATTTGAAAAACTTGTAAAAATTTAGAAATGATAAATTATCAATTTTTTTTGAAAAAAAAATATAAAACGGAATCGAAACCTTATTTAAGATATGGTCAATAGGAGAATATTTGAAAAGTATAATTTTGATTGAAAAACAGAAAAAAATTGGTTTAAACTGATAAACAGGACAAAATTAATGCTAAAGAGTTAGAGATAGGAAATATGACAAGCCCAAAAATTTCAAGTCAAATGATGTTTAAAATGTAGTGTATAAAAGTTTTATAGAAATAATATCTAAAGGTATATTCGATTTTATGCATTCAAGTAACTGTAGACATATAATAATTAATATCTAGTAATTTATATTCAAAAACTAATTTAACTCTTCTATTTATGTAGTTATCAAATGCATGTATATTAGATACAAAATTATTTAATAACAGATAATGAATAACAAATTTTCTCTACATAACAGGTAAAATTAAAAAATTATAGAACTCAAAATCATATAAGTGAAGTGTGCAGGCTGATATAATTTTAATATTAGATTCACATAAGTTTGTAGAAGTCTATATAGTGTTGCGTGTTGTGTGTTGTGTGTTGTATGCGTACAATTCAAATGAAGCATGTGAAATTTAGGTGTAAGTCTATTATATTTTATATTATATTAGTGGATAAAAATAAAATAAAGCTAAAATTAAAAATGTAACGGTAGGCAAATATTTAAACATACTCAAAAAAGTGCACTGAATATACAAAATTACAACAATAAAAAAATAGTAGCAGTTAAAATTGATGAAAATTTTTCCTCTAATGGAAACATTATTTAGAAAATTTCAATTTTTTTTTATTTAATTGTACCACTAAATGAATACGTTTGGTCAACTGGAGAATATAAAATTAAATTAAAAATTGTGTTATATTGTCAAGCATGATTTAATACTTAAGAAATTGCATTCAAGTTAAATCATTACTTCTTATTTTTTCTATTTGGCTAAAATCTCGATTTATTCGTTATTTCATAAAAAACTTTAAGCACCTATCAGTTTGATTGTGGCCGTTTTTTACACGCTTGATGCTATTTATAAAAATTTAATTCAACTACTACTCATTTATAAAAAAACAAATTCGAATTAAAATATCATTAAGCTCAATTATGAATTATTTGCTTAAATTCTAAACAAAAAAAAACAAATAAACAGATTTTTATTTTTAAATCGCTCTTTTTGTTATAATTAAGCTTCTTAATTGATTATCAACACTTAGCTTTTCAACTTATTTTTTATTTTTGGTAGCTATAGTGCAAGTAAAGATTAAATAAATCTTTAGTTCTCACTTGTTGATAATTCACATCCACTTGTTTACGGCTTCATTTTGGTAAATTCAACTTACATATGAGGAGGCAAGCGTAAGATATTTTTCTTTTGGTAAATGCTAATCATTTTCGGACCAAAAAGTTGTGGATAGGCCATAAATGGATAAATTGCAATTGTTGTCATACCAATGTAAGTCTACAATTAAAATTTAAATTTTTATCAATTTTCTACTTATTTAAAATCAAAATTTTGGTTTTTTTTTTATAACCTTGGGAATTATTCTATAAAACTCTAAATTAAATTTATAATCAATTAAAATAGTTTTAAATTCGAAATTAACCGCTTAGCACTTAGAATTCTAAAAAATAAAAATTTTGCAAACAAATGACTAAAAAACTTTATAAAATTAATAAATTTTTTCAAATATACTTAATCAAAGAGAAATATAGATATGAATAGAATAACAACTTAATTCATTTATACATACAAAATAATAATTTTTTTTTTTGTATTTGGTATGAATAGTAGCAAGCAATTCCTCTTCAGATTGAATGAGATGATCAGAGGGAAAAAATTCAAATATATCTATTTTTGAATCCATTATTTTGTTAAAATAAAACAAGTTGATTCATACAAGAATTTTCATTTGAAATTGATTTTTATTTCAAATTTTTTAAATTAAAAATTAATGAAAATAATTTAATTCGAGTTCTTTTGATGGATCAAGCTGATTACTATTATTATTTTTTTTTTTTTTGCTAGGTCCATAGAATTTATTTATTTTTAATTTATACTAAGCTTTAATAGTATTTCTTTTCTGCAAATAATTAATGGATTTGAATGATTTTAGGTATTTTCGCATTTCTTTTCAACTTTAAATAAAACAACGATTAAAAAACTCAGTACAAAGTAAATTATATGATCTATTTCAAGTTGGTTTTATAAGATTTTATGACCAATATTAATTAATTGAAATACACACTGGTGTAAATAAATCTTATAATCAGTTATACAACAAAATATAAAAAGCACTATTTGTCAGTAAAAAAAGCAGAGAAGTTCAATATTTGGTACTTGCACAACAACACTTTCGAATAATATTGGCTCTGTCAAATAATCAGATAATGGCCATGTGAAATAAGAGCTATTTATGCAGACCTTAAAATACATAAAATTTTTATGTCAATATAATTCGCAGTAAGTTTTATTATATATTTTTTCAATCTGCCATTCAAATTATCACAACAAAAACTACACAATTATTTTATTTACTAAACGATATTTCAATTTAAATCTTGTTTTTAAAAGAAATCAATTGTGCTTTGTTTTAAAAATTTTTTAAACCACTCAAAAACTTGACCACCAAATTACAATTTAATAAAGAAAATAGTCGCAAAAAAAAACAAAAATAAACTAGATTGCAAGAGAAGTTTAAAGTCGTGACCTATCTGCGCAAGCATTCGAACATGATCAGTTGAATTAATGATACTCAAATCGATTCTGTTTAAATGTTCATAAGTGTTACTTTACAAGCTTTCAAGTTTAATGCACGAAATTTTCACAGAAATTTCCGTTTAAACTCAAATGTCACAATATTAATTTCCTTTTTTAGAATTTCATATATTAGTGTAAGAATTTTTGTCTATTTGATGAAATTAATGAAAACATTAATGCATGAAAATCTTTAAATTTTTTAAATTGTGAAAAAATCGATATTATGTTTCGGATGCAATAATTTCTTATTATTATATGTGCTATATTATTCGAATTTTTAAATAATTATCTTTATTTAATTTTCGGTATTTTATTTTCATTTGTTACAAAAATAACCTCTCTCTCAAGATATTAATAAATTAAAGACAAAAGAAATTTATATATTCAATATTGAGCTAATATTAAAAAATAATATAAAATTGTATAAAATTTTTTACCCAATCAACAATTAGAGAAAAAAGAAAAAACTTAAGTTTAGTATCATAGGAAAAAATTAGTATTCTTGAAAAATAATTTTCCCATAAAACTGAACTTGATAAATAAGAAATTGAGCAAAATTTTATCGAAACATAATTATTTTAGTCTTAAATAGATTTAAAAAATTTACCGCAAAAAATCATAAAGTAAATAAAATAAAAAATGTTAAAATTTGTGTATTATAGAATATAAAAATTTTAACTGCAAATCATTCTAAAGAATGAAAAATTTTTTTTTTACATTAATATAAAATTTTTATATATTTCTTTAATAATTTTTTTCTGAATTTAAAATCATATCAGAAAAAATTAATCTCAAAAATAGTTCAGAAAAAAACAATTGACAAGTTATCAAATTAATGAAATTAAACAAATTCATATAAAAAAAAATTATTAATATGAAGGGGCTAATTAAAATAATTAATTTGCAACAACTACACATATATTTGAAATTTGAAAAAATAAAGAATTTCACTTATCTGCTGGAGATAGTAACTATAACATATTTAGCTTAAAGAAATTTTTAAAAATATTTTCACTCAAGTTTTTAAAACCATGTTTGCGTTCTTTTTGAACGAAAATGTGTCTAAAAAAATTGATGTGTTTTGAAATGTACTTGAATAGAATAATTATATCACTTTAGTTTTTTTCTCTTTTTTTCATCATACTCTGAATCCATATTAGTTGGATGTGCAAATTTATACAAGCTTCTCAAATAGTCATCTACCAGTTCTTTCCTATTGAAGTTTGAAAGTTCTGAATAATTATTAATTGAAGCCAAAAAATAATTAGGAATTTGGATCAATTGGAATTTTCTGAATTCAAAACTAATTAAACCATCATTAATTGTTTGGATATAAAGTTGATTTTGATACGTTATTGCATCTAGCACCGTGGATGGAATGGATATAATTTGTTCTAAAATAATCTGCTCATTAACCACAAAAGTAATAAGGTTTGAAAGATTGAAAAAAATGACCACCAACCGATTTGATTGTGGAAAATAGAACACATTCTTTATCGCTAATTTCTGTCCATTGTAGTCATTCTCAATAGAGCGTGATTGAAATTTTGAGATTGATCTAATGTCGTTTTCCGTCGATGAGCCGTTTTTCAATTTATTTAATCTTTCATCTTTGCTAAAATCAAAGCTAAATAATTCTTTACCATTGATTATTTCCCACAATCTAATCGTAGAATCACCGGAACCAGTAACAAGACGATCTGATCCAACAAATGCACAACAACTTACAAATTCACGATGACCCAATAGAAAAGTTTGTATATTATAAACTGAAGGATAATTTGTTACTCGAACCTTTTCATCTCGATCACAAGTGATTATAAAGTTCTCTTTAGGAGATATTCTCATCTGAAGCAGTAATGACAAATGACCAAACAGCAGTTGGCGTTCGCCATTCTTTAGATCATACCTGTATACATCGCAACTTTTATCCCCAACTATAAGCAAAAATAAAAAATAAGAATGCTTATTCAGTATTGGTTTTACATGTTTTAATTTAAATTGAAATTTATTAATAACAAAAAAAAAAAAAATTTTGAATTTAATAATTTGTCCAGTCGATTGTACAATTAAATTAAAAATTGAGTCTAAAAATAAGATAACAAGATTTTCATTTAGGCCAAAAGAAGTACATATACTTACCCAACAAGCTATTATCGCTGAAAAAACATAACTGCACAACTTTTTTATCACAATAAAATTTTCTACTTATTTCCCATGATTTATCATCGTTGTTAACCAAATGACCAGTTTTCCAAATGATCAATCTCTTGTAAATATCTGAAATCGCAAAAAGATTACAATCAACTGAAAATTTGCCGCATAATGGATTTTCCTCTTTACGTAATGCATTATTGATCAACGATTTTTTATTTTGATTGAACTCAGGTATTTTAAGCTCAAAATTATTCACCTTTTCATTGGCTAATTTATTATCAAACACAATTACTCTTGATTTGGACGCAAAAACAAAAAATTTGTCACAACATTCAATGAAGACCATTTCAATCCCGCCCGATTATATTTAAAAACTCAAGATAAGGTTATAAAATTCAAAACTATAGAAAATGCACATTTCTTAAGCACGTTTGTTAACTCTAAAAAATATAAACAAATTTCTCTGCGATTGCTCTCTTTCTGAACATGCGCTCAATTAAAAAAAAAACAAATATATATTTTAACCAATTTAGCGAAAGTGAAATTTTCTAAATTTTTTAGTATTAGATTTATAAAAAAATTTGAATTTAAAATTCGAGTTCTGTTTTCATTTGAATTTTATTTTATTAAGAAAAATTGAAAAAGAATATGCAGAAATCAAATTCATGGTCAATTAATTTGCTTTCAAATAAATGCTCAAAAAATTATTCTTAGATTATTATTCAAATCGTCGAAGGATCATATGGTACTGAAAATTTCAATTTAAGGAATAGATATCAAGGCTTTTTTTTTTTGAGAACTAAATTTAAATTATCCAAAAAGTTAGAGAAGACTAATTTTAAGTTTTAATTAAGTTATTGAGTACAAAATTTTAAAATTAGAAAGAAAAATAAATCACAAATTATAAGAAATAATGTAAACAAACTAAAAAATCTCGATTAATTAAATTTTGAATTTATATATTTAACATCGTTTTTTGTCTAAACTAAATGAAGCGCTTGCTTTCCCAATTGAAAACTGTAAAAGTCATTTTTGGGATTTCAGACATTCTTAAATTTTCTTGAATTTATAATCAACCATTCAAAACGCGTTCGAAATACATTATTTTGAACCAATAATATACTTCTTTTTATTGAGCCTACTAGATTAATATTTATTAGCTTATAATCCATTTAAAAGTAATTTCATAATTATATGATGATTTAATTATACATGGTATCTATTATTTGTGTTATACTATAAATTATATCAAATAGCAAGAGAGGATTTCATTCAAATTTGATCTTAGTACTACAGTTAAACAATTAAATTTCAAAAGTTTCGAGGGTTTGAACGCTTTTAAAATTAGCTCGTTTCAGTATTGCGATTCGATATTAGTTCTGATATATAATCACACATACATTTAATGAGAAAAATTTTTCTCAAATTTACTTAAAAATCTTTTGTTTTTAAAAATAAGTATCATTTAAATAATTTAAATCTTATATATAGGTCGTATAGATTTCTGGAAGATAATCAGAACTATTCAAAGTAAACTTTATTAACAAAAAAATCAAATCACTCGCATACTGATTGAACTAATGCACTGCACTAATTGAGTATGTTTGAGTGAATTCTATATTAATCAAAGTAATCAATCAAAATACCAATCACAAGTTGAATTAAATAAGCTAAATATAATTAAACAAAATTAATGGATTCAACATTTTGCAGAATCATAACCTTAAATAGTATATACGTATGTACATATAATAGATGATTTTAATTCTTAACACCTCTTATTAAGAATTGTAATCAATTCGTCTTAGTAAATAATTTGAATTCTCGACCTGATCAGAGTATTAAAACAAGTCAACAAAACAATAGTGTATTAAAAATAAGACAAAAAAGAAACTGTCAAATCGATTCTAAAATTAGTCGTTAAACAAATAGTAGAATTTTTCTCAAATGTAAGGTAAATTTTTAATCAAACTACTGAAACAAAAAACATTGCGAAAGCCGATAACTTTTCTGGTGGAAATCTAAAAAAGTTATTTTAAAAAAATGTTTACATGATGTAAAATGTATAAACATATCATTTCAAAATCTTTTGAATGATACATTTCATTTGGCAATTTAATACTGAATCATTGGTTAAATGCTAAAAATGATTTAAACTATAAATTGTATTATAAAGAACTTTAATGTAGTATCAAGATCTCATGTACACATTCATGTACTACCATTCTAATAATAATCAAGAATTGATAGAGATGTATCAAAAAATAGTCTTTTTGTAATATATTTTATATTGGTAAACTTGAAAAGTGCGAAATCTTAATTTTAGTAATTTAAGTGTTTTTTAAATAAAGTCAACAAAAGTGAAATAACCTCGAATTATAATTAGACGATTCAACCTCGAAGTCATTTAAAAAAATATATTGAAAATTCTTTTGTGATGACAATTATTTTTAGATCACAAAGAAATAAATTCATCGAAATAAATCTAGAAACGAAATCTATTAAAAATACTAAAATAAATGATATTTTTTAATTATTTTTTGAGGCATTACTGCTTGAGGGATGATGTTATATAAGTATTAAAAAAAAAAGACGATCATGCATTAAAGAATCCTAGTTCTTGTGTATTTGAAAAAAAAAAAAACAAATTTCACTGTCTTAACTAACTCAATCTTGTAAAATATGTTTGCAAATCATATCTTTCGTAATTTTATTCATACTATTTTTTGAAAATGTTAACAATTTTCTTATGAATGACGAAATTTTTCGTAAATTTTCAAATGAGTCTTAAGAATTGTGATGACAATGGCTGTCTTTCAAAATAAAATTTTTTTTACTTTTTCACTAAAATTTCGAATTTTAAATAATCTATCTAATGATAAATAATACTTAATTTTTCATGAAAAATTTTAGATATTGTTTAAAAAAAATGAAAAAATTGAATTAAAAACAAAACTTGAAAAAAAACGATTAGTAAGATGATGCATTAAGTTGATATTTCAAAAATATGTTTCAATATATTATATTGGCAACGAGTATAAATTCAGAGAAGCACTTACTAATTTACTTAAAACAAAAAACAAAAAACTAAAGAGCATTTTGCCACTTTCTGCACATCCAAATATTAATACTTATAAATTGGAGAAGATAAGAAACCAATTTTTAGTTTGTATTCAAATTCAATAAGGGTGAGTTGGTTTTTTTATTTTGCTTATTTGAAAAAAAATAATATATGAATTTTTGTAAAAAAAATTTAAAATTTAATTTTTATTTTGATATAAAATAAAAAGTGTTTTTTATTATGAAAAATAAGCTAAAACTTCATTTTAATTAGAAGTATATAAATTAAATTTTCTTTATTTCCTCAAATTATTCAGACTGAAAATTTAATCTTATTTAAGTATATTTGAATGAAGGTTGAAAATCTGTATAGTTTGATTTATTATATAAAATTAAATGAGTCAAGGAAATATAAAAGTATCTTTTTTTAATATTTTTTTATCTAGATTAGAAAAAAGAGTTTAAAAACAAATATTTAAGTGAACTAATTATTATCAAAAGTCGAAAGTGAAATAAATAAATAATAGACCACCATTATCATGGAATTTTTGAAATAAAAAAAATTATCTCTATTTTTTAAAGCTAAATTCAACAAGTTTTTTCTTAAACGTGAATTTATTTCCACATTAAATCTTAATTGACTTGACAATCACATTATTAAAATTTGAGAAAGAAATAGGACGAATTAAAAATGTCGAATCTAATACAAAATAAATACATATGGGCTGAAGTAAGTATAAATAAGATTAAATGTTTTACATCTAAAATAGGTGGATATGGCCATGAATATACTTTGTAATAAAAAAGAGTAATAATCATTATTTTATATATTTGTTAAGTTTTATCCTGGGTTTATGGACTTATCTCGTCCCTTACATCACCACACTCAGCACGCTGACGTTCCTTACTATTTGCACTGCCCACATTTATTTGGAAATTGTCACTACAGTGGCACAACTCCATACAAAACGAAAGAAACTGCATTCAAAAATCACTATTCACCATTAAGTAGAAATCTCGACTATCTGGACATCAGTCAAAGACCATTAAATACAATACCTCATCGTCGAAGTCAATATGCAAGATTGTCGAATAGCATCTATTATTAGTCTTTCATAATTTAACTTTCATACAAAAAAATTCTCAATTTAAATGATTTATTGTTTGTAAAATGAGGATCTCTCGTCTTATGAAAACACAAAAAAAAAATAAAAATAAAAATTAGAAACTGTGTTTCCTGTTGCTTTGAATTTATCTTGATGTTTGTAATTTTTTTTTCGATTTTTGGATTTTATAATATGATAAGCAAATAAATATGTTTTTTTTCTCTTGATACATTAATTTTGAATAGAAATATTTAGTGCTAATATTATTCATCTAGTTCTCTTAAACAAAACAAATGTTATGAATACTGTATTCATTTGAGTGAAAACAAACTTTATACAAATACAATAATTGGTCAAGTGAAAGTGACAGATGGAGATGTTGAAGATCAAGTTAAATTATCATTAAAAGGACCGTTTTCAAATTTTTTCACAATAAATGATGATGGAATTTTAATGATAAAAAATTTGAATGGCATAAATAATACACAATGTCATTTGATAGTTGAGGCAAGCGATAATGGAAAACCGCCTAGAACAAGCTCTGTTCCAGTCACTGTACTCATACCACCATCTTCGATGATGATTTTTTCAAACACTGCAAACGAACTCGATTCTGATCGTCAAGATTTGAATGAACCAATTCAACAGGAAACTAATCATGGTCTTGACATGAATAATTTAATAAATGGAAGCACATCATCAAGTTCAGCACTTATTTTAGTAATTGTTCTGGGCATCTTGTTAGCCACACTCTTCATAATTATAATTACGCTTACAATTCATCTTTTGAAACAAAAACGATTCACGGATCGAAATATGTGTGCAGGATCTGCTGTATCAGCTTGTTCACGATCTGGTTCGCATTCACCAGATGGACAACAATTGAGCTTTCAACATCAACTATTCACAGGTACATCAAGTCCAAATTTTGATACCCAATTATTGAAAAATGCAAATTCTAACTCTATACAACATTTGAGCACCAATAATTCGCCAAATCAAATAAGTTCACTATTACCTGCCGGTCTTGATAATCCTATCTTTATAAATCAACAACCGAAAACACAATTCAAAACAATGGAACTCGATTCAGCAATTGTAAGTGATGTATCATCAAATGAAGGTGGTAACAGCCAAAACTCAAATAATCACAGAATTAATCATTCAAAAAATTTGCTACCTTCACCGAATCAAACTACATCAACAATTGATAATAGTTTGACTAAAGGAACAAAAGACAATGCTTTAGTTTGGTCACATAAAAATGGCTCAATACCTAGACGTTTAAAGAAATTAACTTGGCAAGACGAAAGATATAGTGAATTTGCTACAAATGTGATTTGTGCGGGTAATGAGCGTCTTTTAAATGTATCAGTCAATGGGTTTGAACTTGATCCTGATGTCAGTGTGTGTCCGATTCAGAAGACAATGCTTCATAATCACTGCTCCAAAGCAACTACACCGGATTGCGCAGTCTATTTTTGATTTAAGTAAGTAATTCGTGATTTTTGTTACCCATAAAAAAAGAATGATAAGTAAACGGACGGTTATCAATAGAGGGCGTATATATTTTAGTCATCTTTGAGTGAAAATTTTACTGTCATTTAAATTGTAAACTAAAGAATTCTTTATTTTGTACATTCTTGTAAATAAATCAATCTTTTGAAAAGCAAAATTTATTCGTCTTTTTCTTCTCCACTAAATTCTATTGATGCTTCAAGTCTGCTCTACACGAGAACATTTTAGAAAAAACTGTTTACGAATAATGGTTTCCTTTAAATAAAATTTTTATTTCTAAATCTTTCAAAAGAATCAAATTTTGAATAAAAAGATGATTTGATAAAATTTAAATAAATAAAGTATAAAATGTATGTAAATTTATTTCAATTGTATGCCGTTAAATGGTAGCGTTCTTCGAACAGCAATAAAAATAATGTGAAAAAATTTAGAAAGAAAATGGATAGCATTTCATATGAATATATTCTTTACTGAATGATTAAATATCTATCTCGTGACTTGATTGCTAGAAAAATTATGTAACCCGTGCTTCATAGATTACAACATCTAATAAAAATCTAAAGTTTTTTAATTAGAACTGCTATCTGTGAATATAGACTAAGTAGAATGTATCGAAATTGCTTAAAAAATGTCTAAATTTTTGTCTAGATTTTTTAGATATAAAAAAAAAACTTGTGATTTTTGAATAATCACATAAGATTATTTGAATAAGATCAAACTGTTAAAATAAAATCGAGAACTTGTGTTTTTGACGATTTTTCGAAACCAATTTTCAAGTACTTCACTCTTTTTTTCATTTGATTTGAAATAATTATATGGACTAATGTGATTTCTCATAATAAATGTCTTTAAATAATTTAAAATAATCATTTGGATGCTGCACCCATTACTCACTAATAATAATCAAAACTCTTCAAATCATTAAGAAATATATTTTACTAAAGAAGAATCGTATATTTAATTGGAAGAGAATTTCATAACACTATTTGTTTTATGGTGAATACAGTATTCATAACATTTGTTTTGTTTAAGAGAACTAGATGAATAATATTAGCACTAAATATTTCTATTCAAAATTAATGTATCAAGAGAAAAAAAACATATTTA